>JAUESI010000034.1:5898634-5920668 GCA_032275145.1 Synergus laeviventris
CAGGCATCACATCATTTCTGAATGGCTCCTATAAGAGAATATAAGCTCCTACAAAAAGAAGAATATAAAAAATTTAACTTCATCGGAAAGGGAACGTCCATTACTTACGTAAGGACGATGTTCAAAATTTGAGACCCTCTACACCAGGTAAGAGAATTCGTGAGATGTTGGCACATCCCCCCCTCAAACCATCACTACATAAGATTTTACATTTTTGTATTGTTTTTAATATAATATTTATAAATTTTTTATATCGTCTTACAAAACGCAGAATATCGAGTAAACATTTTAAAACATTTTTAGCACAACTCGGCCAAATCCACAACCTGCACGAGGTTATGTTGAACAGTTCATTAATTTTGTTCTGTTTTGTAGTACCGTGTAATTAATGGATGCTCCCAAACAAGAAAATGACCACACGACTATTACAAAAATGTATTACAAATTTGTTTCGCTTGAAAAGTGTTCGACGCTGGGTCATTATAAATATCTTAAGCGATTGTTGTTAAAATATTGTTACATAGCTATATCAAAATATTTAATTCTACGACATTATTGAATTATGATTGAATCCTTATGAATTATTTTTCACTTAAAATACTTTAAATGAAAATTATCGCTTTCCGTTCTGTGAATTATTGATTGACAACTTGAATTGTAAAAATATTCTCTTGAAACAGTCTGCTCTAAAGCATTCGATTCTATATTTGGGATGTCTATTCGAAATAGTTCCACTGATTTGGTGAAGTGATCAAGTGTTCATCATCACAAAAAATCACGATATATAATAAGGTTCTCACTTAGGAAAACTATAAACATCGTTTCTAGATCACCAGGAATTAAAAAAACTCAGCTTTATCACTCAGCGGAAAATTTTGTAAGTTCTTTCTTAATACTATCAATAAGAGGAACTACAGGATCTTCTGCTGAAAGTTGAGAATCCGCTAAAACCCGTATGGTGTTTACTTCCGGCAGATTTGGCCTGTGAAATGGACCGGCACTCAATGGTCTCGAACCCCATGCTCCACGTGGATGCGGTCCCATATTCCCAGTCTCTTGAATTAATTCTTCCATTTCTGTGCGCGGCATAGAAGTTCTCGGACGTGCTTTTATCTCCGACGTCGGCGTCCCGACCGGGCTATATTCATTATTATTCATAAAAAAAATTTTTACCAGACAGGTTTTAATTCAACTAACTTAACTAGATACAAATTTTTGGAAAGTTGCTATTATTTATAGGTTCTTCCTATTATTTTGTTCTGTATGTTTACCTGTATAAATTACTAATATAAAATAAGTTAGAACAGTTTATTGAAATTTATAGTACCTCAACTATTACTATACCTGACGTGTGCTGATTTCCCTCTCGTTTCCGAAAGTATTGTGAGATGGTCAGATGAATCCCCGGAGATAAACGTTCGCTGACTAGGTTGATCTTCCTTTGACTTAGCCTCTCTGCTTCCGAAGAGGCTGAAGGAATCCTCGAGCAGTTCATGCAGTCTTCGTCTGGCTCGACCGACTGGTCCATGAGGAATTCTGGGGAGATCCAAATCTGTTTCGGACGTCGTCGTGTCTGCAAGTAGGTTATATCTTTCGAAAAATCGCGTTTACAGTAAAGAACTTAAAAATTGTAAAACTTAAGGATGTTAGATTTAATTTCTAACATAAAAATTCAATCTCTTCATTTTGCTCAACAAGTATTATAAGGCCACACTTCTAGTTAATAAATTACCAGATTTTAGAGCAGAAAGATTTCCAATTTTAATATTTGTGAAATGAAATAAAGAGGTTGAATTTTTAGATTAGAACTTGAATCCAACAGCCTTAAGAAACTTAGTAACTCCATGAAAATATCCTTGAAAATATCTTAAAATGTGAAATCAAAATGTATTTTTTTCCTTTAAATTGCAATTCAACAAACATTATTACTGTTTTCATTGTAGGCTTTAGAATAGTTTTAGATTTTGATCAACACTTTTCTCTTGATATAATGGATAATGATATCAAATACCTTCAACAGCCCTTTTTCTTCTCAAATCCCAGACGATAGGACCGACAACTCCAGGATCTTTTACTGCACTATTAGCTCTTTTGAAGTAGTTATCAACAGTCTCAATATTGAAATCACTTCGTTTTTTTAATTCAGGCGAATCCAGCTCTATGTCTAAATGCTTCACCTACAATGTTAGATGTATTCATATATTATGTATGAAAGATTACTTCAGTCTACATATTTTAGACTTACCACAACAGGTTCTAGAACCCTGGACAATGGTTCTACGCTCTTCATGTTAGGGAATTGCTTACATGAGGGCAAAGAAAGGTATGAATGTGGCGAAACTGGAGCCTCTTCACGACGTGCAAATCCGTTCTCTATTGATTCCAAGGTTTCTAACTGATCTGCTATGGAATTCATAGAATCTGGTGTTTTTGGGTGGTTTATGGCTTTAACCCTTGTTATTCTTCTACGTCCAGGCCTGAAAAATATTTTTTTCATTATTTATGTGAATTTTAACCAAAATAGCATTTGGCCACTGAATAAACTTGTTAAGCCGCTAAAACTTATATACACATCTGCGACCTCGAATTTGTCACTTATAAATATTAGAACCGATTATACCTATGTGGTAACCACCTATTACTATTATTATTTTTATGTTATTGCTTCATATTTATAACTGGGTTGTATGTTCCAAAATATTTGAAATTCCAAATATTTTATGTCAAAATAGTTTTTAGAATATTTTGGACCTTTTAGTGTCGCCGAAGGATTGAGTAACAGCACCGGGATGCACACCTGATATTTGGTGTTTCTAAGAAGACCTTACTTGGGTTTCTCACATTTTCGATGGCATTTTTCCTGTCCTTATATAAATGTGTCAACAGTTTGGGTTAACCAGAGTCACCGGCCAGTCCGCACGGGGTAAACTCCCAATTTATATACGGCTTGACTACTCAAGACGAGAACTACTAAATACACTACATCAAGTAGTACTCTCGTTACGCGTTTAAATTAGTCAAACTTAACCAACCAATTGTAATTCAGTATCTTTTATTTAATAAACTACCAAAATTATCTGTCAAATTTCATTTCAAATTAGATGTACTACATTAAGTTGGAATACATCAGTGTATAAAGTTCTACTACACAATCCCAAAACTGTTACCTTGTTCTTCTAGTGACATCTGGATAATCGCATTCATCCCAAGGAATCGTACTTTTTCTCTTAAAATCATTGTCGTCATCCTCTTCATTTTCACTTGACAGATCATTAAATTCTTCATCCAATGTATCTGGACTACGAGGAGTAACTGGTGTTCTGCTGTGACTTGCTGGCGTACGTCTTTGACTGGTACCATCTGTCTGTCGAAAAAATAATAGGCATGTAGTTTTCGTACAAGATTCGCGTCAGTCAGTGGCAGGGTTGTTATAATCGATATTGTCTTGGCATCAAAAGTCCACGTCTAATCAATTTAAAAATAATGCTTAGTTGTGATTGATAGAATATATTTCAACTAAACTTTTTCTTACACTAGTAACTCAAATGGAATTTTTAAAACAATAACGCCACAAAAAGGAACTATCTAGTTACACAAGAAATAGATTTAGTGTTGGTCTCGTAGCTAATTTGGTACATTTCTTCAAGAGGCTAGCCACTGTGTTGTAGGACAACCAAAGCTTCAATAATCAGAACGACATGCAATATATATTATAGATACAAAATCTGTTCAGTTTAATCGAAAAGGTTTTGTAGGAATTGATTTTAAGAGCGTCCATTCTTAGACGAAGACACAACATTTCTATTAGGAGGGTTCAATGACACCCTGTCTTTCAATAGTTTGCGTGCTTGTTGAGATGTTACCTTATATCCTATAAGCTGGGTAAGGTATACGTCATTAAAAAAATGTCGTTCAAGTGTCTCGTCACGCACATTAGCAATTTTTGAAACATTCAACTGCAATAGAGTTTAATACCTACCCTTACTTCAGTTTCAGATGTATATGCTGTATTATCATGACCGAATGTAGTCGGACTATATTCTCTATCTTTTTTTAGAATACTTTGAGTTGGTGGAGCAGCAACTGCACTTTGAGCTCTCTTCCTCTTGGCAGCAAGAATAATAATTACAACGATGATAACAAGTAGTAAAACAGCTGCTCCTGCTGCTCCCATCAGTAGATAAGCATCTCTCTTTCTCGATAATGCGAGAGGACGGGTTGCTTTCAAGTACGCTAAAAATAATTATGTGTAATATATTATTACTAGTTTTGAGATAAATTTCAAAACACAGAGAGCAGTAGGTTTTCCCTTTAATTTTAGGTAAAATATAGGACTTTTTTAATTCAAAGGGGATTTTTTTAAGATCACAAGACAATGCATTTAAGCTACTATGTCCAGTTTAAAAAAATAAAGGCCTTTTAGGTAAAAAATTGGACCGAATGTGATCCCTTTAAGTCTCATTGAAAGACAGAGAGATAGTTCTGAGTCTACAGTAACTTACGTTCACTTTGAATAAGAACAGGTGTTCCAAGTTCCAAAGCCACTTCCTGCGGAGACAGTAAAGACATGTCCTTGGCAGCAGTTTCGGCAGGAACTGGTTTTCCGCCTAGATGAACTGAGTAAATTAACTTCGTAGCGCCACCATCAATTACACTCGTGTTCTGCATCCTGACCTGGACCAAACCTACGCTTCTTGAGTCATCAATCATCTGGAGACTAGAAGTCATGTTTAGGGATTCCGAAAGATTGACATCTTGTGCGAATGAGTTTTCATCACTATTTAAGATAATTGGAATAAGGGAATTCCAAGATACATTCTCTTCGATTTCAGTTGACTTGAATGCTTCTTGAAGGGTCGAGTCTGCACCATGATCTACAGTTGCATGACTGGAAGCAGACGTTTCATTTTCTATTTGAGTTCTAGGTTTCTCTATCAACGATTTAGCATCTGGTTGACTTTCGGCTTCTTTCAATGGCAAACTTCTTTTGTTATTTATCCGTACAAGTCTCATTCGCTTCACTGGTAGTCTCTCCTTAATTTTTATACTTTTATTTCTATGTACAATGGTAGAATCTAAAGTATTGTTTAACAAGTGTACTTCCTGAAAGTCAATTAAATACAAATTATTTTATCTATATGTAGAAAAGATATTATCTTTGTTCAAAAAAGTAATGCAATTATAATTTATTAATATCCTTACCTGCTTCGTTGTATTTGTTACATTATGTGGCTGTTGCTCTAACAAGGCATGATTATGTGATGCTCGTCGATTGCGATCACTCAGAAGACCAAGATGACGCTCCTGTTGCCTTCTGAAGGCTTTGCGATACAAACGTGCTAATCGCAACTCGACTTTCGGTGGTACGCCTTTTCCTCCTCGCAAAACCGTCAGCAACCAGTACCTGATAGATAGATTAACACAAATTATTATTTCTGTTTCAGTTTTGAATGATCATTAAGATTAATTCTCTTTCGTTAACCTTGGTCCTGGATCATCACCAATAAGGACTCCAATGTCCTGATCAATTTCTGGTAGGGTGGGAGTGGGATCTATACATGACGTGCACCCAGGCATGTGGGGTCCAGGACTCGAACCGGTGTCAGAATGACTACTGTGTTCTGGACCCTCATGATTTTCGTCAGGAAGGTAGACTGTGGCTGTGTGATGTATCGTTCGGGTTTCGTAAAGCGTCAATAACTGATTTGGATCCACCCATGACGGAGCGTCTTCTGCTCCAGTCCAGAAGAAATCTTGCAGATGGACTTGGCGTCCTGGGAGATGTTCGATAAGAACAATTTCGTCTTCTGCAAAATTTATTTTATATTGTTTTGGATATTCTAATTATTTCAATAATCTATATTTATAAATATACTCTATAAACTATCCTACAGCATTTTTTTTAAACACCCCTTCTTGCCTATAAGTGACTTAGTGTGTATAGAAACAGATAGAGACTTGACTTGAATAGAAAATAAAGTAATCGATGGTTTCTAAGGATGTTAATATATAGTGCAGAGCTTTGTACTGTGAAAACTAAGGAAATGATTTCCTACTTAAAATTCTAAATAGAAGTATTGCTTTCCCCTCAAAAGCAAGTTTAGTAAAATCCTAACAATTTTTCTTCACATATGAAAAAAGAGAGAATGAATTTAACAAAGGACAGCGACCTTTTGTCAAGTCACGTGAAGCACGAGAAGCCTCTTTAGAAACGCATTTTCTCGTAAGGATCAACAACTGAAGACAGTGAATACCCAATCTTGAGGATTTGATCACGACCAGGAAAGACGTCACGCGATCACGTGACTGTGTATCATGAAATTTGCATCGATGACTGCGCGTGGTCGGAGAAGTACGCGGTTGGAGGAAGAGTTTTAGGTTTAGGTACCAACCTAAATTGTCTATACATAAGCACGAACAGGGGGACCTGAAAGATAAGTAATGGATAGAAATGGCACTGCCTGCCACCGCTCATGTCTTAATGATAAGATAAGACATAAGATTTTCAATGGTATTGTTATAATATGGCGAGCCTCGAAATGTTGCAAAATATAACCAAAACTAGTTCCGCTCTGCTTTTATTCATGGAAACAATTTCTATCCAGGATTTCTGACGTTTCAATTCTTAATTCCTGTAATTAATTATTAATTTCCTGCAGAGCAAATATTTATTTTTCTACTAATACTTTACATCCATAGAAAATCGCGATTCCAGGAAATTGTTTAAAAAATAAAGCGAGCATATTATTGTAAGGTTTAAAACATACTGAAAGTTTCTAAGTGTCGTTTATTTTTCCGGAAATTAATTCCTCAAATCCAATGAATTGTTTCTCATATAATGAGATATATGTGGTCACTTGTCAATTTGTAGTTCATATACTGTGACACGCAGTATAGTGAATTACGACGAAGTTTTTTTTATTACATTAGGGCGACCTGGTTCCACGGTTCGCTTGCGTTTCCGGTCCGGAAGCATCGTGGAAGTTCCCTATACTATCGCCTCGATTTTGCAGTTAAACGATTCTTTACACGGATTGAAAAAAGGAAGAGGCTTCAATCGAGAAAAACAGCTGCATCCACTAGTAACTCGTCGCAGAATAAATTGTCAATGAAACATATTTAGATTCCTATCACTTAAAGTAGTGGGAGTATATTTCAATTTATGTAAAAGTTGTCGTGACTTCTGTCTATCTTTTGTTTTCTTCCTTTTTATATGCGACCCGGAAGTTCCAAGTTCCTCAGCGAAATGGGATTCAAAAACCTCTGGGATATAAAGCCCTTTCCCGCAGATATTTTTAGCACGCAGTGCGAGTGTTAAATCAATAGAAAAGTGAGTTCCTATGGTAAATGCCTAAAGTTGCTTTTGATTGCTTCGAACCCCTGCAATTCCCGTACACTCTAATTATAATTGGGGTGACTTCTCGCGCATCCCCGTAAAGCTATTAAATCTACATTCCAGAACCAGAACTCGTCACTTTTCTGCGAAATTCGGCGTTTTAATCCGTTTTTTTCTAAACGAAATATTACGTATACAAATTTTTAATTTGTGATAGTGAGTTTAGCCAATAAAATTAGTCGCATCACTTTTTAACTATAATTTGAGAAAATTAACAATATTATGCAATCCGAATTAAAATTAAGTCACGCAGTTCATATGGGAACAAACCTAAAGAAGAGTGCAAATAATGATATCGATCGAAACATCCGAACTAGTTTACACATTTTGACGTGTTGAAGATAGCATGGAATCATGCATTACAGATATTGAGTACATAATAACACTTCTAGAGAATTGTTAACAAGCTAGAAACTTAACTAAAACAGTGAAAGCATTTACATTGATTATCAATAAGTTAGGAAGAAAATTGTACAAATTTTTCTCTTGAAATTTAGAATTAAATTATGGATCGAAAGACTGCATAAAAAAACTGAACAAATAAAATAAACAAACCCATCAAATAACAGAAACAGTGAGAGAAATAGATTGTAACTACATTTTTAATTTCTCCATTTCACTTGATAATTATTAATTTTTCTAAAGAATCAGAATGAAGTATTTTTTAAGAATGAAATCAAATAGTTCACATTTTTAATCAATATTGACTCATGTCATGTACGAGGTCATTGTTCTAGTGACACACGTGCACAGTGCACACCATTTCCCCAATGAAGGGAAGCTAATGGGATTCATAAATATTTCACTCTAAGGTACGAGTTCTTAACTCAAGACTAGAAATTCGATATTAATCGACCACTATTGTGGGACTCACTGCGGAAGATATTACGCGATATGAAATAATAATAAAATATACGTAATGCTGAGAATTTAGTTAAGGGATCTTATACTATATGTAAAGTAGTAATGGCAAGTATTAGTCAGCCACAAGCACATAAACATAATATTTAATATAAGTAAAACAAACCACGTAGCACACGAACACCTTAAATATTAGCCTTATTTTTTCAATAACTTCATTTTTAACTGGGTAATCACCCTCTAAAAGGTAAATAATAATTATAATTATTATTAATATCTCTGATTGTTCAAAAATTAAATTTTCAGCTAATATTAACGTTTAAAAAGAAAAAAATATGTATGCTCTGAATGTCTTATTAAAGTATTAAAATCTAAAAACATGTAATACTTTTTCTTTACTACCGAAACAACAAATAATAATTACAAGCATTGGATTGTAAGCAGAGTGCTTAAAAAGTGCATTATGATTTTTTTTGCACAGTTGACACTGAATAAAATTGCAATGTGCAGAAAGGATATACAAAATGATTATATTATTACATATGGGTAATCTTCTATTTATAAGTGCATGTGAAAAATATACATGTCAATGTACATGCGTTGTAATAGCGTGCGGTTTTATATGAAGGTTTCTTTAATAATTAACTAGCTTTAACGATTTTTCTTGCATTCTAACAATTTTAAACGAACCTGCACCAGGAGGTAGTGCAGCGTCGCTTTTATAGAAGCTTGAGAATAAAATGAAAAAATGACTGATTCCGAAACAAGTTGTAACCGCGATGTAAACGACACTGTAAAGCATCGCGGTACGCGCGCTCAGCTTTACTAAGCACCCTCTGCTTTACCATGAGTTACCTCCCACTCTAGAAGTGCGATAAGGTGATGATAACGTGGTGGGGATTCAGTATCGTACCTAAAATAAAGTAGACCCTAAACAACAAGTATTTCACATTTGAACTATTTCATAAAACTCAAACATTCAAACTCCTATTTATAAAAGTTGTAAACATTGATTTACAATGTTTACAAATTTTACAAATTTTTTCTTTCATTCCTTAGTTAACAAATTCCTAAATCCAATTTTATAAGATTTTGTCATGATTTTCGTTGAAGTCTATTTTTCAAATTCAAAATATGTGAATGTTGCATCACCTGAAACATAAACAGAATTAGATATTCGGAAATAAAAATAATAAAAATCTAGAGACATTGGAATTTTCAATATTAAAAAAAATTAAATTGTACAGTTATATAATGAATAGTTATATAGTTACATAATAGAGAAAAATCAACTTAGTTGTAATAAATTATCAAAAATTAAACAAGATCAACTCTGTACCGCAATGACAAAATTAATTTAAAAATTTACATAAAAATAATTAAAAACAAGGATTTAAAAAGAAATTCAATGAAAAAACAATAATAAATCAGGGAATAAAATGCATGCCATTAAAAAGGCTAATAAGTTCCATCTTTTACAAAAAAAGAGGAAAGAAAATTTAATTTCTAGAATATATACAGGTACCATTTCTGAAGAAACAAAATTGTCAAACATCATAGTGACTATAACGTGAAAAATATATAAATAATAAAAATACTTAAATGTTCGAGCATCAAAAAGATGGACCATAACATTTCACGCAGTTTTTCTTCTTATTTTCGGGATACTGTGCTCGGGTTTGTAAGAATAAATTTCCCTTGCAATTATCTCGAGCACTCTGGCTGTTATACTGATCGAAATATTATTATCAGTCGGACAATTTAAAAATTGAATGAGAATTTGTCCAACTTGGAAATTGCACTCCTGAAACAATAATAATACTTTATTCAGGGTAAAATATCTAACGCACGCAAGAAAATATTTTGCCCTGACTCTACCTACTTAAAACTAAACATTCATTTAAGAAGAAACTATACCTGCCTATTCCCTAGCTATATCTATGAAAATCAAAAACAACAATCATACCAACACACACACTCTAAGTTTGATAATTTAATTACAGAAATTTAATTTTGATTGAAGAATATTTCAAGTCCTTCCCATGCTGGAACTTGGCAATTGGCATATTCCAAACTAAACTTTTATTTTCTGTTATAAATGCTCAAATCCCATTTTATTCTTTAACTTAATTGGAAATACTTTTATTTTACTAATAATTCGGGGAATAAGGGTGATAGAATAGATTGAGCGATGTTTAATCCCGACAATTTTCAAATGGGAATTGTAAAATTCTATTGTTCAAAAGTTTTCTAATTAAGCACCTTGAAAATCAAGGTTCTCAAGGTCGCTAGACACCCTGTAGTTAGAAATTTTAGTTTAATCATTTTTATTCTGACTGAAGAAAATTACATGAAAATATAAAATGTAAACTAACTTATTGTCTTTAAGAAAAAACAACTAAAGAAAATTATTAGCTTTTTATTAGCATCATAAATCGTATTAAACTTCCTTTGAGACGTGAATTTTCCCCTCTTTTCTTGGTTTCTCGATTTGGATTTATAATCAAAATAATATTTTAACAGTTATATGAGGCGACAAATTACAGTATTAAATTACAATCTGTAATCTTGCTGTAAAAACAATATTAAATATCTTAAGTAAAAGAGTGTACAAGAAAAGAACGAGCCTGCTCTAAAAAATTATACCAAGTTGTCCACTAGCAAGCTCTCACTAGCGGTCGCTATGACATTGTATAATAAATAAATACAACCTCTCTTCGTGTTGGTTTGAACCTTTCGTTCCCAACATGATGAAGAGAGGATGGACTTTGAAATCTCACTTACCATCTACATACTCGCATGTCGCGATTCTGAGCAGTACGACAGTACGAGCAGTAGATATTGGATGTTGAATTCCCTCGATCAGATGTTGTCTCATAACAATCAATTCTAACATTCTCGTCCTCGAAAAAATCCATCATTAAAGCCTTCGTCGATAAAATCCCTTATTCCCCGAATTATTAGTAAAATAAAAGAGGAACGGAGTATGTCCAATTAAGTTAAAGAATGAAATGGGATTTGAGCATTTATAACAATGCCAATTGTCAAGTTTCAGCATGGGAAGGAATTGAAATATTCTTCAATCAAAATTAAATTTCTGTAATTAAAATATCAAACTTAGAATATAGGGGATGTTACTATAATGGTTCAACCTATGGAAATGTTTGCATGCACCCTAGGTTTAGGTTCTTTTGCACCGGGGTGGTGTGAATGAGAAGAACCGTGGGTGTGTGTGTTGGTATGATTGTTGTTTTTGATTTTCATACTAGATATAGCTAGCGAATTACAAACATTTCTTCTATTTTAGGTCCATTTAGTTACAAGCAGAAATGGTATCTATATATTCTAGAAATTACATTTTCTTTTCTCTTCTTTTTTGTAAAAGATGGAACTTAATTATTAGCCTTTTTAAAAGCATGCATTTTATTCCCTGATTTATTATTTTACAGTTTAAGAATTTTATATTAGCCATATTTTGTTTTCTCATTGCATTTCTTTTCAAATCCTTGTTTTTAATTATTTTTATGTAAATTTTTTAATTAATTTTGTCATTGCGGTACAGAGTTGATCTTGTTTAATTTTTGATAATTTATTACAACTAAGTTGATTTTTCTCTATTATGTAACTATATAACTATTCATTATATAACTGTACAATTTAATTTTTTTTAATATTGAAAATTGCAATGTCTCTAGATTTTTATTATTTTTATTTTCGAATATTTAATTCTGTTTATGTTTCAGCTAGGTTATTATGCAAAACATTCATATTTTTTTAATTTGAAAAATAGACTTCAGCGAAAATCATGACATATATTTTGCTCATTTTGCTCGTGGAATATTTTTTTAACCTTTCGACAACTTTCGATTGTCTCATATAGCATTGATTATCGACAGGAATCTACTCTGGACAATTTCCTCAAATGGTATATCCTGGTATATCCATCTTTTTGCTTCATAGCGTGCTTCATAGTTACCGACTGTATAGCATACGGATGATAAAATCGCATAGCCATAAATTGCGACTGCGTACTAGAGTGTAGCATAGAACGCCAACGCAATGCAAGGCAAGAAGAAAACAATCCTTATAATGCTCTGAAATGGTGAAGCGAAAGCTTCTTTGAACGAAATTAAGTGTCCAAATTTACAGTGTAAAAAAGAATGCAACACAATCAATATGTGATTTGGTTTTAAAGTGGCTACTTGGAAAAATTAGGATTTATCAAACTCCAAAAGGACGGACTGAAAAATTGCTGACGAAGGTAGGGTCTGATAGAATTGATGCTTTGTTTATGGAAATCAGCTGTGTAACTAAACATTAAGTAATTTGGGTTAGTTTTAATGCCTATGCTTTACAAACTTCTATTTTTATCAAGGTGCTAGAAAAAGATCAACTAAGAGCTGTATGTTACATTTAAATAAACACTATTCCAGTTTTTACCATATACGTAACTCTTAACTCTTTCAGGCCCATATGAAACTGAATTTGTTTTGCATTATGCAACTGTTTTATCATGTAAAAATTCTAAAAATTAGGAATTGTCCTCTTGATTAGCGACCTTTCTGTTTACTGCGAAGGACAATAGAAGAAAATAGCGTCGCATGTCCATGATTTCCACAAGCAAATGCATAAAACATAAGAATGTGTGCGTGCATTTTATCAAACAAAGACGGAAAATCTGGATTATTGCCAAAAAGTATTTTCTTTCTTTGCATAAATATGATATAAGTTCATCTATAATAATAATTATGATACTAATGTTTATATTATTCTAAGCGTTATGGGTTTAAAAGATTTAAAAAATAAATTTAATATGAAGATTGTTATTATATTGACAATATTTCTTAATTTTTTTATCAATCTTGATAAAAAAAATGACACTTTGATGATGTACACATCGCTATTGTTTCATGCAAATCATAAAAAGGAGAATGAAAGGTATCATGTCGAATCATTTGTAATTATTATATTCATAAATGAGCTTTGTAGTTTTTATTTTTATGATGAAATAAATTATGTATTTTGTTTAACGTGTGAGAGCATTGAATTGTTTCATCATTAACTATAGGTTACTAACCTACATATAGATGTATGGAGATGTCATTGAAATCATTTCATTAAATTTAATGACATGAAAGAATGAAACGAGACACTGTCATTACCTGTGTGGAGCCAAACCGCCGAACCCAAACGGTAAGGCTCCAAAATCAATAGATATTGGTATAGTGTGTTTCATTTTGCACAAGTGTCTTAATTATTATTTTTAATTTTCAACTATTTCACAATCGAATGATAAGAGTTGTGTATCTTCTTTTATTTGTTCTCCTTGTATTTTTACTTCTTTAAGCAAAACATTCTACATTTTTTTATTATATCCTTAGATGACAACAATACTGGATGTCAATTATCAACAGTTGGAACCCTACTCAGAAGGCGATGGCGAAGAGCAAGATGATGATAGGGAGGAGACGCCTCAAGAGTCTGGTGTAATGATTCATGTAGTACCAGAAAGTAGTAAAGCGCGATGGAATCATATAGAAGACTTAGATTCATTTTTTACGAGAATGTATCATTATCATCAAAATAATGGATTTATATGTATGATGACTAAGGAATTTTTTGAACTAGGACAATTCATCTTCGTAGTCCTTTTTACGCTTTTCTTGTTTCACTGCGTTGAATATCCAATTCTGTTCAGGTAAGTTTTTTTATCAGTCAATTTTTAAATTCATCATTGAACAAATCTAATATCATTTTTCTGATTTTAGGGATACAGTGACAAACAGTACCTCGCACAAAATTAAAATCAGTGATGCATTTTTACCTCCAAACGAATGTTCTCAAAGTATGGGCTTAATCACTTGGATCTTTATTTCAGTAGCAACTATCTTTTGGATTTTGCGTCTAGTGAAATGTTTGTATCATCTAACTCAGTTTTGGGAGATTAAGTTATTTTTTAATAACGCCCTCAAAATAGAAGATAACGACTTACAAAATGTAACATGGCATGAGGTGCAGAAAAAGGTCAGAGAAGTGCAAAAGGAGCAAGAAATGTGCATTCACAAAAAAGAACTTACCGAGTTAGATATATACCATAGAATATTGCGCTTTAAAAATTATATGGTAGCTATGATTAACAAATCCCTACTGCCCGTTAGACTCAAACTTCCGGTAATAGGGGAAACAATTTTTCTAACAAGGGGCCTGAAATACAACTTGGAATTACTGTTGTTTTGTAAGTCAATCACATGAATGTGAAAATTATAATGTAATAATATAAGATTAACAAAATATAATAATGCATTATTGATTCGCAGGGGGTCCGTGGTCGCCATTCGAGAATAATTGGCACCTCAAAGAAGACTACAAGAAATCGAGTAAGCGGGATGAGCTCGCTGCTGCGTTATCGAAACACATTTGCTGGGTGGCAGTAGCAAATTTTGTTCTCTGTCCACTAATATTATCGTGGCAAATTTTGTACTTTTTCTTCAACTATGGTGACGTGAGTTCCTCCATTGTTTCAGTACTTTCAAGCACATTAAGTATTGTCTATTCATTTTTTTTTATTTAACCTTTGTTATGTATTTACTTTACAGTTGATAAAAAGAGAACCAGGAGCTCTTGGTTTAAGGATGTGGTCGCCCTATAGTCGTTTATATCTTCGTCACTTCAACGAATTGGAACACGAATTAAATTCTCGACTGAGTCGCGCGTATCGACCGGCTAAAAAATATATGGACATATTTACGTCTCCGTTAATCGTGATCCTCGCTCAAAATATTGTTTTCATTTCTGGAAGTATTTGTTTTGTTATGTTGGTGTTGACCCTGTACGACGATGGGATTTTATCAATAGAACATTACGTGACAACCATGACATGCTTCGGAATAGTGGTGACCGTAGGAAGAGCATTTCTTCCTGATGAAAATTTGGTTTGGTGTCCAGAAACTCTGTTAATTGCGGTTCTAGCACACACTCATTACAGACCGGACAGTTGGAGAGGCCGTGCTCATACGCAGGCTACTAGAGCACAAGTAGCCCAATTATTTCAATTCAAACTTGTACATATTTTGGAAGAACTTATTTCGCCTCTTCTGACTCCGTATATTTTATACTTTCACATGAAACCACGTGCTTTAGATATCGTCGACTTCTATAGAAATTTTACCATCGAGATCACTGGCGTTGGGGACGTTTGCAGCTTTGCACAAATGGATGTCCGAAAACATGGAAATCTAATGTGGCAAACAGTGGGTCAAAGTGAAATAGATGATCGAGTGACAGGTTTCAATAATAGGTATAGAACTGATAAACTGAAACCTCCAACTCAGTACACTCAAGCAGAAGACGGAAAGACGGAGTTATCGCTAATACATTTTACTCTTACAAATCCCGAGTGGAAAGCACCTAGTCATGCCGAAACTTTTGTAACGGCTCTAAAAGAAAGAGCCAAGAGGGAGGCAACTAACGTTCCTAATGATATGAATCCTCTTTATGCGAGTTTAAATAGTCTGTCCAGTCTCGGTCCTGGAGTAAGTATTGATTATTAATGTTTAATATATTTAGTGATACAATTTAATCAATTTAGTCTAGTTTGATACCTCTTTTAATCTTCATTTTTTTCAGTATAACGAAATTGTAACGAATATTCGCAACACAATGGCGAATCAAGTGAGCGTTCCCAGTCTAGGTAACGTTCTATCTAATCAAGAGGGAACGTCAACGACTTCCACGATCGGAAGTGAATCCTGCATTATGAAGTCCAACGACCCACCGCGAGCTTTTATGGGTCGTATACATAAAGCAGAGGGACCCTTGCACTGTGATAAAGGATTGCTTTATAGCTTGCACCAGGGATTGTCAAATCAGTCCCTTGGTGCTTCAGTATTTGGTTCTGGACAGGAATTTTTAACAGATACAGTTCCGATTGAATTGACAGCCGCTGATATGTCCTTATCTACGTTGTACCTGCATGAACTTCATCATAGACAAGTGGGTTATAAACTTTAGAAAGACATCATTCAACATTAGTTCAATGAGTTCAAATTTTTATTTAAATCTCAGGTAAAAAGACGTGGTTACCAAGAAGTGGCCACCAGGAGTATTTGGCAACGAAGTCCAGTTCAGGAACTTGCTACGCTTCCTGAGATGAGACAAGAACTAGCTCCTCTACTCCGTCATCAAGATTCGTCGATAAGATCTAACATAAGAAACTCTTAGGGTAGTAACTGACCTTTAACTAATTTACAATGATTATATGTAATAAAATATTTTTATCTACATTAAAATCATCGTTGGATTATTTCGTAGAATGAGAATTTAGTAGTCAGTATTTACAATATCCACATTTATACATTACTTATGAAAAAATAAACAATTTAGCATTTCTTCAATTGTCTCTTAGGAGGTTATGATCTTCATCTTGGTAGTGATTTTTGTGCATTATCGATCGTCAGATATTTTCACAATAAAAATTCTGGTTTCGAGGTAAACTAACCATTAATAAAAAGACAAAGGATTTTTATTTTATGAAGATGGACGGCTTAAAGAAGAGTTCTACAGTTTTAAAGAAGTATAATTTACGTTGCAATCGAAGTGTAAGTGAAAAGATGATGAAAAAGGACTTTATTTACGACATACCACGACCTGTGCAAATCGTTGAAAATAAGCCGACTGTAAGTTTTTAAATATATGTTTCTTTTTCTAAATAAAAATAACCCATATTTTAAAGTAAAATTCAATTAAAAGGAGTCATTGCTGAGGAACTTAATTTTTTTATATTATTTTGTCACTTAATTTACAGATTCCGGAACAGCGTATCTTGGAATTCGAGTGCAATTATTGTCATGAACCGATCGCAACTCTTCATTCATTATCAACTCATGTGAAGTTTCATTGCAAAGTCTATTGCAAAATATGCTATTGGATATTAAAGCCCAATGAAACAATGGAACAACACAGGAAAAGCTCCCATTTTTCAAAACCCTTAAAATCTTAAAGGAATTATTCGAATAATAATATTTACATTCATTCAATGGAATACTTATTTTAATAAACGCGCAAAGTATATAAATCGATCGCCTCAAGACTTTAATTCACGAATTAAAAAAATATAATAGAAATCTGTATGGGGTCGTCCGTTTATTATGTAACGCTTTTTTAACGATTTTTTAAAAACTCTTCTTCCCCCCTTTTAACGCTATCGTAATACAGTGATAGATCCCTTTTGATTGTTAGCTAATTTTCATTAATCTGCTGTTTTTTTTGTTCTAAATATATGCAATGCTTTCACTTTACTAAGAAAAATACTTCCATGTAATTTATGACTAATATAACGTAGAAGACTTTATAATATTATTAATATTTCTTCAAATTCATTTATTTCAAAGGGTTTACCAAGGATTTCTAGGGATTTTAGGGGATTTGAAAGCGTTACGTAATGTATGGATGATCCCTATACATATTACGCAACTTTGAAATTACTGGGGAAAATCTAGAAAAGGCTCATAAGAGATAGACATACACCAGACATATACCATGAAGTGGTAAACATTTGCTGAAAATTGCATGTTACGCAATACTTGAAAAACTGCTGAGCGAAGTACGGTTTTTGTGGAGAAAGTCTAAACTACTTTTTTCATTATATAAACGCATTTATGGTATAATTATGTAAAACGACATTTATTTTTTTGTCTTAATTAATTTTGTTAAGCGTCCTATTTACTATCAATTGTGATAACTAAACCCGTTATAATTTTTTTAAAATCCGAAGTACTTTTCATGAAGAATTCTAAAACAGGTTTCGAAATTTTCATTTACTCTCAACATCTCGACCAAGCCAAGAAAAGTTTCGGCAACTGTTTTATAAATCTTCACGAAAAGTACTTAGTATTTTAAAAAAGTCTATGAATTATTTGAAAACTTTTGACGTTTTATCCTAAAGTTTTATCCTAAACTCGTCTCATTGCTTTATTCCTCTACATTAGTATATAAACATAAAGATGCATCACTTCTCTTCCAGGAATCTTTCAATTAGATGAGTAGTCCTTTAACTGATCACAGAAACTACCTAACTTTGATCCCTGATTTCAAACTTAACTACGAATCAATGATCAAAGAAATTTAAAGCTTGGACGTCGTTAAATGTAGCATGACTGAACCTAATATACTACGAATTCAAAAACTAAATTCACACTTGGTTAATTCAAAAATGAGAAATTCTGGAATATATCTGATCATCCGGAATGTTGAAATACTCCTTTGAGAAAGCACTTTATCAAATTAAATACTAAGTACTTTAAGAAACAAAGATGACCCGTAATATAAACTATAAAGAGTCAATTCAATTTTTATTGTTCGTATTTAGGACCTCTCGGTTTCACAATTATTGAGTCACTGGACTTTAAAGGAGGATATAAAAATTTTGGCCCTTGTCCAAATTCATCATGAAAGAGAAAAGCGACATGTTTCTACATTTTTTTTTAAGGAGTCAAGTCAATTTCTTACAATACGTAATAGAATTTCCAGAAATTATAAGAAATGAGGTAGTGAAATTTTTGAAGGGATGCTAGGATCTCTAAAAGAGAATCAACTTAGAAAAATGTTTGAAGGGATCTCGAGAGGGTTTTTAGATAAGAAACGATATGAAAAAACTGTAAAACCTGCGTCTTTTTCTATCCTATCTCATGGTCGTAAATTGAGATAATCATCCCAGCTGAGAATATTTCCAGTTTTTAATCCAAGACAAATTTTAAAGTGGATTTTTTTTAAAGTATCACCTGCTGATTCTCTTTAATTTATTGAAAAAAGGATTGTCGAATTTTTTCACATTTCAAAAAAAATGTAACCGTGCAAAGGGCATGTAAGGGAACCCCGCCCCTCCATTCATTTTTTGAAAGAATACGTACAGGATTATTTAAATACTCCTTTTGTTCTGATAAAAGTTTTTTTTTGCAGGACCTTGATGGTTGTTTCATCAATGTGCGGTTTATGATTCTTCGAGGGATCCTGTACACAAATCTGTACAGAAACTTTTAAGAGATCCTGTACAGGAATCTGTACAGAAATTTTCAAGAGATCCTGTATACAGGAATATCTACGGAAATTTTGAGCTGAATTAATCTAAATTTAGTGGAATTGATAATAAGCATATCTGCCTGAGAACTCAATCACTTTCCTTCTTCAAAGAAATAAATAGTATCACTAGATAGGGTTGCGGGTTGAATTTGAATTAATGCATCGCGCTTGCGCAAAATTAAAAACCTAAACGGTATGAATGGATGGCGAAACCGTTCAGTGTTGCCCCACACGTTGAACTTCGAGGTTGAATTAGTTGTTTTCAAATATAAATGAAAAACGAGATCTAAAGCAGCTACAATTATACAAAAATGTGGGGGCATTTATTTTTTCAGTAAAGAATTAATTTACACATAAAAAATATTTATTACCCGTCAGCATCTTGTGTCAAATGTTTTCATTTGTGACAATTTTAGTTTTATAATGATTTATTAATTTTATTGTTCTATAATTGAATTTATTGTCGGAGTATTGTATTTTTCAAAACATATAAGAAGGCGAGACGAAATTGCGAAGTGTACAAAATTTATTTTATCGGTAATCGTGTATAGGAGCAAAAAGAAAAATGATGTGCAATATAGTAGCTACAGTAGTATATAAAACTTGATATCGCGTGTGTTAAAACAATTGTGATTATAAAGTTCAGCAGTGATCTTTATTGATATTATATGAGTGAACTATGAGTTCCAGATATGTTATGGAGGAATCTAACAAAACAAAGAATTATTCTACAATTAAGAGAGAAAGACATGACTTAATTTAATATTCAAAGTTGACCTAAAAATGTGACGATTATTTAAAAAAAAAACAGAAGTGATCGTTCACACAGAGTTCACAATTTACGCGCGAAAATGAGAAAACGAACTTATGTCAAGCGTCGTGCATGACATGAAACTCAATAACGAACAAATGGAAGATAATATCAGGTAGGATATTTTTCAAGTGATCAATGTTATTAGTTTTTTAATGAAATAAACAAATATTCATATTATCTAATATTTTAGAATCATTCAACTTCTCATTTTACTTTATGACTTGTATAATTTTAATTATTTCAACATCGTAAAGTAGATAAAAAAACAAAACAATTTTCATAAGATGAAATTGTTTTCAAGAGGAATTTAGAATTTATGCATCAAATAAAGCACCACTATTATTGTATTATCTGCCTTTCAGCACTCTCAATCTTCGGTCTGAAATCGCAAATTCGTTTATTGAACAATCAAATTTCCATCTGCACAATTGTATAATTGATCAAATTTATGCGCATACTGTTCTATGAATATTTTTTTACTTTTTAGTTTTTGAATGTTAAACTATTTAATAATAAACACAAAAAGAATTTAGAAAACGACTCGTTGACATTCTCGTCAAATATTACAAATAATTGAATAAATTTTCTTGCTAATTGGGAAAGAGTTCCTGTACAAGTGAATCGTATTTGTCTTGAAATCAGTATTAATATCCTCTTTTAAAAACATAGCATTTGAAAATATTTCATTATACATTTTGAAATAAAGAGAAAAAAGTGGTAGGAAAAATCCTATTACATACTTTATATATACGCGCGCAAAAGGATTGCGTCCTGCCTTTTAGATCTAATCATTTTCTTTTTCTTATTCTTCTTTATACTATTTTTATTCAAGGTACTGATTTTTTAACATGAGCAGCACTCAAGCAGCGAGTTACTTCTTGTCTCGTCTCTGATGATAAAGAAATTGTTATTGAACACGTATTTCAAATTTGAGCAGCACTCAAAGTATTTAGCTTGATAGGATGCATATTTTTGCCAAGATTACGTGTAAAACTTGAAAGAATCTGGTTTAGACATTGTTATAGAAAAAAAGTCTGTGTTATAATTTACGTGGATTGAATATTTAGTATATAACAGTATTTGTGTTATAGATTTTAGGTTTTCTAATAATTTATTCCACGTCTTTGTTGTCGAAAGTTTTTTTTTTCTATTATGTATTAACTGCTGGTTTCCGAAGAATGCAGCTGTACAGAAAGTACATATCTACAGTTAAAAGCAATCATGCAGGAGAACCGCACTCTCTGAAAATCTTATTTCCATAAAAATCTATTATCAGAGTATTACGTAATTCAAATTTTTCTCCAGAACCAGTACTTTAATTTTAACTCGAATAATAAATACGAATACATGCACTCAGAATTTCTGTGGCCCATTTGCGTTTGGTTATAAGACTAAAAGCCGGTGATTCAGTGCAACATGTATCTGCAGGTCGTATACATATATATTATATATATATAATTATATATAATATATATTTGTTTTATGTACAAGGTATGGAGTATTTTAATTTCTTCCAAATAAAATTTTTTCTAACAAATGGATTTTAAATTTAATGAGAATTGAAAGTAATACGTATTGTTATCCAAATGCAAATGGATATTTAAAAACGTGTCCAATTAGTTCGTTTTCTTATCATTTGGATTTTTGACATTTTTCTTGTCAAATAAATAGATCGCTCTTTTTCTTCGCGGAAATTAAACCATTATCTTATATCCGATAAAAATGGTGCCTTATGAGAGTTATCTTTGCCATAAAAGAATTTATAATGCAAGACACGTGGAATAATTTCCAGAGATATATGAATATATATATATATATATAATCAGTTTAAATTGTTTATGAGCATACTTTTCACTTAGAAATGTGGATAGAGAATATTGATTAGAA
>JAUESI010000034.1:5920768-5948243 GCA_032275145.1 Synergus laeviventris
TCACATTTTTTTAAAACCGTGAGGCGTGACCAAAGAATTTGGCGTGACTAGAGATCTTAGGATGCCGTCTCATGTGGTTTGCATGTGGGCACGAAACACAAAGCGTAAAATCAATAGCCAATTACAGAAGACCTTTAAAATCTAAACGTGTTCTGTAATTGGCTGTTCATTTTGCGCCTGCATATAGGATTCCACTCTTAAATAAAAGTTGGGCTGGTATTATTTTATCTAATAACCTAGGAGCCCACTTTCTCCTGAACATCTACAACAATTGTTGTTTTAAATTTTCTTTCAAATCACTATAAATCTTTTAAAATCCCTAAATAATTTCTTAAATCTTATCAAATTTCTTGAAATTCCTTCAGATCATCTAAAATATCTTGCAATTCTTTAAAGTCTCTTTAAAATTCCGTCAAATACTATGAAATTTCTAAAAATCCTGGGTAATGGCAGATAAATTTTTTCAAGAAAATAAATAAAAAATTTGAAGTTTCTGGGAACTTCCGAAACTTTTTTTTTGATATTTTTTATTCAAATAAATGTAAAAAAATTGTCAAACTAGACGTGTGAAAGTTCAACCTAATCATTTCTGTAAGAACATATTATAGAGAAATTTTTTGGTCCGATATAATATATACGGGAATTTTGAAAAAGTCTGCGGAAAATGTACGGAGATTTTAACACATGCCTTCACTGGACACCCTAGTTTTTGGATTTTCACTTTGAGAAAAAATGTTACTAGTCTGTTTTGTAGAACTATTCGGGGGGGCTAACAGAACTCCAATCAGAACTCCCAGCAATCTCAAAATTTTCAATTTTAAAATTTTTGACAGAATTAGGAAAGTCTTCCTAGGTAAAAATTGATGGTCTTATATTTATTCACAAATTGACTTAAATTAGAAATGGTCTCACAAGTTATTAGAAGTAAATATTTTTGATTGAAAGGATTTTTTCTAAAAAGGATTTACAATTAATTTTTCTTAATTGATTTTAAATGGCACTGGTAGATTTTCGTCCATCTTGGCGAATAAGTCTTCACTGTATTTAATTTACTTACAAGTAAATTAATATAGGTGCGGGAAAGAAATAATACAAGGTCTGTATTGTATATTCTTTTAATCGTTATCATGCGATTCGTTACTTACAAAGCAAGTAATGGGTGATTTTTTACGAAATTATTATATATACATTATGATATTATATATTTATATGTATAATGTATATGTATTTATAGTTCGGTACAGCGATACGCTATGCGATAATACATTAATACATGATGTAACATTAATAATACATGGGTACAGTGCGGGCACTTCTATTGTCAGTAACATGAATAGGACGTTTGTAGACAACAACTTTGTACACATTTTAGTAATTTTCGCGTATCATTTAACTCCATTTTTTAACAATCAAGCGCAAACTTAACGCGCTAACAAATAGTTTTATGTATACTACTTAGTATCAAGAAATTATCTCAATCGAAGCACATAACGAGTTTTTTTTTATAAAGCAATATTACGACAAGGTGAACAATTTTTACAATATTTTCCGCCATTTTTTAAAATGACAAATCCTTCGATTCCATTAATTTCTGAACAAATTTTATACATATATTTATACATATAATTCTGTCTTCGTTCGTTTATATTTATAATAATGTAACATGATCGTTAGATGCGTATGTACAAACTATGTACAGGCTATTTTGCAAGTTTATAATAATACCCCTAAATCCCCCACCCAACCACTTTGCTTACTTAACGATTCCACTTTACCGTAAATTCCCCCCTCCCATCCTTAGTCATAAATCTATAGTTTTTTAATCAGAATATAAATAATTAATTGCTTGAAGCGATTGAATGTTGACTGACCTAATTTGGTGGGAAAAAATTTTTCGAGTATATCAATTTATCCGTGCTATTTACTAAAAATACTAGAAGTCACTGTTTCAGTAGACTTTTAGTATAGGAACTTATATTACTGTAGGCAACTAAGTAAATGGTTTACAATCAAGATCACTTATTATTACCGGTAAAAGGCACGCACAGTTTAAGATACAACGTGGCTGAGTATTTTCAGGTAGCGAAACCTACAATCAAATACAACCCTTTCTTTGTTTCTCTGTATTCTGAAATTCCCAATTCTCCTGAAAACAATTTCAACGGCAGTAAACAGATTTACTCGATTTTTAATTATCATAATAACTTATTAAAAGGCAAATATTTAAAGGCACGTTTGTTTCATGTAACGTAGCCGTTATGGCCAGGAAAATGGGGAATTCCATGACACTATTTCAGTTTACACTACTTTACAAAATAGTTTCCAAACTTTCCAATAATGTCGAGAATTCAACTATTGTTTTGTTTGAAGTTAAATCGTTGCTTTGATACATTTTTTTTTCAAACTTTGAATGGGTTTTGTGAATAATTAATTCCTTATTCAATTTATAAATAGGTCGGATTCTTCCAAGCGCTTGAAAAACTTTCTTAACTTTAAAGAAAAATAACAATCATTTATTTACATATTGTAAACACAGGGTCTTGGAAGTTCGATAAAAATATTAAAATCATGAAATGATTTATAGTCTATACTTCAAAATAGTATTTTCTTCCTAGTGTAAAGCTGGAAGCAAAAATTCATTATCGACGCGCGGAACATCGGCTAAGGCACATTGCCTGACCAACCAGGGCACCGGCTTTTTATTTAATCTTTAAAACTGCAGACCAGCTGCTCGGTGGGTCCCGCGCCCTAGTTTGCAAGTAAAGGATACAAAAATATGTCCAAACTTGTTTAGTCTTCGAGTTAAAGTTATCATAGTTGGAAGTTATTAAATAGTTAACTGACATCGAGATTGGATATCATGTGCTTTCCTATGCGTATCTGTACACGACAAAACTACTTTACAATTTCATTTATAAATTTTTTCTATTCTCTTGATTACAAAAGTTCTAGCAGTTACGAATAACGATGTGGTATTTTTATTAAAAAAATGTGTGAAAAATTGTTTTTATATCTTGTAGAAATCGTATGCTATTTAACCCATCTTTGAGCACTCGAACTCTCCAGCTACATACTTCAAACACTCGTTTTTAATTAAATATAGAGATTTAATAACAATTTATTTTTATATATTAAATTTAATTTTTTTTCTTGTTCTTTTGTACAAACTTAAAAAATCTTTTGTAGCCGATCTTTTTAGTTCTAATAACACAAATTCTGGGTTAAATAATATCTATTACTGCAAATGTATGATCAAGAATAACATCAGCGAATTTCCCTTTCTCCATTTGCCTTTTTTTGCATATCACTCTTTCTAAAATTAACTTTTTCGAGCATCATACGTTATGCATGGCACCTGATTCAAAATTTGTATCTGATTTTAAAACTGCATTATGCTTACTTGACTAAATTCTACTTAAGATGAAAATTCGCGTCAGTAAACATTTTTCAGAATATTTATATCGCTAGACAAGTCTTGAAAATTCTCTTAAGTAGGGCTGATTTCCTTTTCCACAATTTTTAATTTTCAACCAGTGTTATCAGCTGAATTTTTGTTAATACACCGACATCAGTTACACTTCAACGCCCAAAACTCTGTCAACAACATATTCATATCGCTTAGGCTCTTCCCCGTTGGCCTCATCGGATTTTGAATTTTCATTGATTTGATCGTTTTCGGACTCCAGCACTGTTGTACACGACCTATCTTTTGCATTCACCGTAATATTCACATTGTTCATTACTGTTGTGTCCGTCGTACTATCTCCGTTACTAATTGCGGAAGTAACCTTTTTTGAAACTGCACTACTTTGTGTAACACTATTAGTTCTTGCACTACTGTTTCCACTAAGTGGATTGGATGGCAAACAATTTTGTGCACTACAATGATGAACGCCGAATTTTCCTGCGCCTAAAATTGATTGACTGTTTGTTGGCTCAGAGACATGCCTTCTGTGCAATATCGTTGTCGCAGAAGTAGAAACTGGAGCGGCCCATTCAGTCAGAGACTCCTCGGAAGGAAGCACAGGTACATTCAAGTTTACGCGAGTGAAAAACGCCATCTTCTCTCTGAAAGTAATGATTGAATATATAGAAAATCGTGCTACTGTGCCATCTATTTATTGGAACTATATGTACATATTTGAAATAATAAAATAAAACGGGAGCTTACTTGAAAGAAATAATGTCGGGTTTCCCCTTTCCAGCCTTTGTTTTTCTCAATTTGTAGATCTCCTTCGAAGTCTTTTTCAACATCTTCTCCACTTTTCTGTCCTCGGCGCTTTTTCCATTCCTTCCACTTTCTGCTTGAGCCATTAAAACTTGGAATTTTTGATCCTCCAGCAACCACGTAGCCAAATCCGAGTCTCCTTTTTCACGAGCTTGTTCCAGCCTCTGTTTTAAGTCTCTCAGTCTATCCAACTCATCATGAAGGGTGTTTAATCTTGCATGCTGAGCTTGGAGATCGAGCTCAAGGTCCAAAGATGTTCTTGCAGTAGGAGGTAGATGAGTTGACTTCTTTGATGCTGTCTTACAACTAAGGGCAGATGAAGGTCGACGCCAGCGAAGAGATCGTCTTTCGACCGAGTTTCGCTGGAAAGGTCCACCCCTTCGGTAAAGTGGCATACTGCTATCACTGTCACTGCGGTTGAGCTGAAAGTAAAGATAAAACATTGCAAATTAAAGGAGGCCGATAATAATCAAAGGATTAGGATACATCTTTGGCAGTTTCGCAATCTTGATAACGGAGCGTCCATTAATTACATAAGGACGATTCAACGTAATTTAAATTAAAGGTATATTTAACTATTCTCTATTATTTATTTACCAATTTATCAATTGTAATCCAAATGATTTCGATTAAGGGCTTTGAGTCAATATTGTTTGAAATAGAAGTTTTTTTATAGAACGAAAAAAATGTTTACTTTTAATAAATATTACTTTTAATTAATGGGCGCTTTCTAAGATGTGATTCACTTACCCGACAGATGTAATGATTTCTGCTGACTGCTGCGCTAGGTGAAAAAGTTTGACTTCTCTTGATGACGATCGAATTTTTGTCATCATGAACTGCACCAGGTACAACCCCAGCAGCGGAAAGCTTCCTTTGCTTTCCTTGTTCTGGGATGAAGATACACTCGGTATTGGTTTCCTTGTCCTGAGTTTGATTAATTTGTTCGGCTTGTTCCTCATCCTCCTCCTGAAAGATAATCACAACATGAAGCAACAAATAACAAAAAACACTTTTAGCAAATTTTTTATAGCAAAATTATAAATAAACGAGAGGAATTTACCTCATGCTCTAATACATCTTCAAGAAAATTTTCCTCAATGAACTCAACAATGATTCCCTCTTCGTCACTGTCATCACTGCCACTATCACTGTCCCCATTCTCATCTTCTTCTTCTGGACTCCTCAAACAATTCGCCAGATCCTCCAGCCTCAGAGAAACCGCAGTTTGTAATTCGTCGCATCCTTGATTTCTCGTTAAGGTCGAAGTTTGAGAGCTGATGATAGTGCTCTCGTCACTGCTTTCTTCTTTCGTATTTTGAGATTGAACGCCTCGGTACATAGATATATCAGATTCTTGTTTATCGTGTTTTACTTGCTTGGAGCCGAGGGAAACATTGTTACTGGTACTGGCACACTCTGGGATGGAAGGTTGCATGAAGCGGAAGGAGAGTATGTTGTACCATTTGACACTTGGTGCCTCGGGACTGAAATCTGCTAGAGAGACTTGGGCTGACCCCTGAAATAATAAAATTAGCAAATCAATACAAAACTCATCAATCGTATAAGATTTGAATTCTAAAAAAGAGTCTACATATTAATAATACCGTACCAAGCATTCCTCAGATTCTCCTCCGGTGCACCAAACATTCACTTGCAACGTTTTTGTGTAGAGTTTATTTAGCGGCACTGCAATGGCGAATGTTTCTCCAAACGTCGGCTTTCGCAAATCAGTAACCGGTTTTGTACAACACATGTGATTTACGGGCGGTTGCATCGGAAGTAAAGCTGCTTTGATATATCTATATAATGAAGAACAACGTTTGCATTAAAATAACTCACGAAATATGAGGTTAAGGGCATTTAGAAGATATAAATCAGATAAAGATAAACAACGTGTGTACGAGTTGAACATGAGCCAAATGTGATATTTTCTTTGGAAAGTCAATTAGTTCAAGATTTTTAGTACAAACTTTGAAACACCTGTACAATAATAGTCACAAACAAAATTGACTTTAATCGTTACATAACAGTCGCGTCTCGCAACGTCTCGCATTCCTGGTCATTGATCTGAGATTTCATAATTACATTCCATTTCAAGATACGTCAGAGTTACTCTAGACGTTTACGAAGTATAGAAATGATGTCATATGTATATTTATTTCGCT
This sequence comes from Synergus laeviventris, assembly GCA_032275145.1. NCBI lineage: Eukaryota > Metazoa > Arthropoda > Insecta > Hymenoptera > Cynipidae > Synergus > Synergus laeviventris. Next base: position 5,927,165 of record JAUESI010000034.1, read on the forward strand.
TGTAAAAACATAGTCCAGTCATTAAAATTTTTAAAATCTCATTTTCAAAGTATTTATACTGGAATTCTTTTTAGTTCGACGCATTAGAAATTCAAGGTTGAGTAATTTTAGGTTTGAAGATTGGAAAATTAAAATTAACTAGGATTTATGAAAAATCAATCTTTTTTACTTACACTTGTGAATTTTCAGGGATAAAGAGGGCGGCTAAATTCCTTGCACGTTCAATACTAATGTGAAGGAGTCCATCGCTGACACAATACCTGTGAAAATTAATAATTAATTTCTGATTAATAACTGTTTTAAGATATTTTTATCGTGGCGCTAATATAACAAAATGTATAAAATTTTACCTGAGCTTAATTTGCACTTGGGCAGTTTCAAGATTCATATCTCCAAGAACCAGAGGATCGATGCCAAGCAGTCCGGACAATCGTCTTCTGTTTGACGCTTCGAAAACACCAGAATCACCAGCTACACTTTCGTCAGATACTGCTGCAGAAACAGACCTCGTGTTAGTTCCAGAACTACTGGCCCTAGATCTGATGCCCATAGGTGGTGGAGTCTCGCTAATTGGTGAAAGGGGAGGTTCCTGAGGCAAGGACAGAGCCGGCCTTCCCAAACCACTTCCTTGTGACATATTTCCAGATTGCATTTCCACATGAGGTTGAGGGCTAATTTTGAGTTGCTCGGAACTGGCCGAAATTTCCTGAATGGTTTGCTGGCTCAACCGTAGTTCTGCAAGCTTGTCTTCCAGTTGGCTACGGTCAAATTGCTGTGAGGCTCCAGAAGAAACGAACAGCCTTTGCTGCTGTCTTCTTTGTAACTCTATTTGTTCATATGCTGGAGGAGGGCCCATTGGGGCGTTTTCATAGAGTGGAGACACCGGTGGACTTACACTTGACAGACTAGATCTAGGTGAAAGACTTGGTTGTGATCTACCAGGTGATGGAGTACCATGATTTCGTTGGTTATTTTCTGATCCTTTGAACAATCTTTCTACCCTCCTGTGGATGTCTGCCATATCAACTGGTCTTTCTTGAAGAACTGGTCCGATGCATTGTGGACCGCCGTAGATGTCGGTAAAACTGAGTCCAGAACTAAGGGAACCTTTGCTACTAGTTGTACTGAGACTACCGAGGCTGGAACTACTACTAACTGACAAAGTGCTAGCACTGAGAGTTTTCAATTGACCCTCAAGTATAGTCATAGATCGCAAAGCATCGCTTAGTTGTTGCAGCAGCAGATTCTTCTCCTCGTGAAGTCTAACGCGATCTGTGATCGTTTTATTCGAGAGCTCAAGGGCATTGTTCAGATCTTCCTCCAGACGTTTTATCTCGCATTGAATCTTTTTCATATCCTGTTGAGTTCTCGTCCGCGGCGTGATACTTCTTAGTTCTCTGAGAAGCTGCTCCTTCTCTTGGAACAATAACAGCTTATCTTTGTCACTTTCAGTTTGCCCTGGCATCACCTTTTCTTCCAGGTCAGCCAGTTGTTGCTGAATATGTTGAATTCGCTTACGTGCCTCATCGTATTGCAATCGCATACGCGCCATCTCCGCCAATCTTCTTCCAATAGGCACCAGCTCACCTGAAAGATCGGTTTGCGAAGCCGTGCTCAATTTCTCTAGAGGTAGACTCAGTGTACTCGCATCAGGGCTACCCTCACACAACTGTAACCTGGTTAACTCATCTTTCAATTGAGCAAGTGACTGCATCAACTCAGCTTTTTCTTTCTCTCCCGAACTCAACGACTTCTGGATGTTTCTCAGTTCCGTCATGATTGCTTGCGCTTCCGTGATGTTATAACAACCACCATTGTGAGTGCTGAGCTTCTGCTCAACGCTGGAAATAATTAATAAGTAATAATGAAATAATTTTTTAAATTAAAGTATCTTCACTGCCATTTAACAATAATTGTCCTTGTCATATTAATTGGCAAAATAAATTAAGAAATTCTTTACCTTGCCAAGGTGTCGACTCCTCGCTGCGTGCAATTCATCTCCGCTCGAATCTGCTCTAGTTCTCTCTTCAGTCGCGAAACTCGACTTCTTGCGAGCGCCACATCCGATTTGAGCAAATCTGGATCGTATTTAGTGCTCAGTGAACTCGAACTAGAACACACTTTAAAAAAACATTCCTAAGTATTTTGGAAGGGCCAATATTTTTCTAGTGAATTTGAATATTCTAAACTTTTGTAGTTAAAATTAGGGTTTACAGTATTTTTTAAGAATTAAATTTTAAATATGCTGAAAGCTTTTTATGGTCCCGTCATGTTGGTTAAGAAATACTGCTTCAAGTGTTATTAAAATCCACTTACAACTGGTTCGAGAGGCGCCGAGTGTATTTAGGGCATTGTTCAAGTGGTTGTATTCATCCTGGGCTAGACACAACCTTTGCTGCTTAACGTCATAGATCTCCTTCTTCGCCTATAACATAAATGAGAAAAAAGTGTTGTAGAAGTACTCCAATTAATCTTCTTCCAGATTCATCAATATTTCAGAATAGATTTATTTCTGAAATTTAGTAGTTTCATGTGTAAAGTTTCTAACTAATAATACTTTAAATATAAATCTCCATAAAAAAAGGTTTCTTAATCCTATTTTCAATTTAAAAGATCTTGTATCAGAATTCCGCAGCGTTTAATTTTGAAGGTATTGTCAAAGTTGGAAAATATAAAAAACTGGAAGTTTAATTTTCCACATTTCGACATTTTGCGAAATCAATAAAATACATTAGTTATGACTCTATACATTAAATTTATAATATAGTAATTTAAATATTTTATTAAAACTCTGCGCAAGTTTAAAGATATTAACCAGAATTTAAAATAATTCAGATCAGTAAAATGTAAATTTTTTATTTAACTTGATTCTGCTATCTTCAATTTCAAATGTCAATCTGAATTAATAAGGCTAACTAATCGTTTAATTTTCTGGTTTATTAATGGACATTAGTAGGAATTTTTGCTATGAATTGTAGAATTAGTCTTGCTTATTCATAGTAAATTAGTAAACCACTATTTCATTAGAAACTTTGCCCAGTTTTTGTTGACAATTGTTTATAAATGAAATATAATTATTGTTGGCTATAAAGATTTTCGGTTTGGTTCCTTAATGGAGATTTACATTTTAATAACAATTGGAATGTGTATCATATGCGTTAAAAAGAAAGAAGATAACACGTGCGAGTTTCCCGAAATGCTGTTTTTGCTTTAAACTGTTACGAATTAATTTGGTCCAAATCTTTTCTAAAAGGTGGGAAATATATTTAAGAGAAATCGAACTTTTTATTTGGACGTATCTATTTATGTATATTGATTTATTAAAATATTAAAATGAGAATTGATTTAAAAAAAATCGATTTCTTAGTTAAATCTGATTTTTTTTTCAATGAGAAACTAAATGTGTTGGACGCAAATGATGAAATGCTTTTGAGGCGGCATATCCGCATCCGTAACACGGGTAGCGTCTTCGGATGGTAGTACCTAAGGAGGGAGAAGATCGGATCGCGAGATCAGCGACCGTGCGCGCGCGATCGCTGGACGAAGTAGTCGCAAGACCTACACGGATCCTTTCCAATAACATGTACATTAGGGTAATCCATATATTAAAATTTTTTAATTGAAGGTACTCTTGAAAGTATTTGATCTCTTTGGAGAAAAAATGATTTACTATAAATTTGAAGTAAAACTAACAATATCTAGTACTCCCACATCGACTTAAAAAAAAAATATCAAAGAGACTATTATTTTGAATTTTTACCGCGAATTCATCGGTGAAATTAGATTTTTAGAAAAACATATTATTGCGAAAACACCCACTTACAATAATCTTTCTTAAATTCTAATGTCTGAGGTAAAAATTAAAAACTATAATCCCTTTAATATATTTTTTTAAAGTCGAAAATATAAGGAAGATATCAATCAAGGTTTAATTAGTATTGCTGGTTTCAGCTAAAATTTATTAATAATTTTTTTTCAAAATGAACTAAGATTTTTGAGCACGTTCAATTTAAAAAATTGTATGTACTAGCCCAGTTTCCATTCTCCCTAGTCAGCCCGTCAAATCAGAAAGAAATTCTACCAATCACCAGTCACAGATAACAAAAATCACCTTATTCAAAGGCCAAGGCCAACACATAACATCTTAACTACAACTGAACACACTGAGATGTGGAACCTACGTATTCACAATAGTAGTATGCGGTAGCATCACTATCATCTCGCCGGTAGCACTGCTCCCAGTAAAAACGCTGTATCTGCTCATCGTTTTCGTAATCATTGTGATAACACATTCTCATCTGATACTGAGACACCACGTTCTCATAGATTTGCTCAGGTTGTTGATGTGGTTGCTGATACTGCTGCTGGTACTGGTATTGGTACTGATAGTGGTGTTGTTGATGATGCTGAGGTTTATTTTGATGGCACTGAAGTTGTCGCGACTGATGATGTTTGTATTGTTGGTGTTTGAGATGCTGCAATTGATATTGGTATTGATTTTGATGATGCTGTTGCTGCAGCTGCAGGTGCTGAGCGTAGCTCTGATTGTATTTGTCAACATAAGTACGATACTGTTGCGCCGGTACCAGTACACAGAGGGTGTACTGTCGGTCCATGCCGGTATGCTAGGACGGATCTTCCTCCCTCGGCTCCAAGGCTCCAAAGATCACCTCATCTTCGCGAAGGCCTCTACCAGACTGGTCGGTTACGGGCCCGAAATTCCGATCCCCACCTCCGGAGCTCAATTTTTAAGGGATCCCCTTTTTTCCCTTTTTTACCTCTCTTTCTTCGCTTCTTGCACGGCCTGCTGCTTCTGCTGCTGCTCCTCCTTCCCCTACTCCTCCTTCGCTACTTCTCCTTCTCCAATCCTCTTCTTCCTCTCTGCATCTCTTCTCCTTCTCTTTTGCTCCCTCCCTTCTTCAAGATCGTCTACTCTTGAACTCCTCTTGCCGCCCCACCTGCCTTTCTTACCCGGTGTAAAAAGGCGGGCCTCATCTCGGGGTCCGCAGGAACGTATCTACGAGTCTAGATCGGACCCAATCGTTACCATTTATTTTCCATTTACATTCCATCCTCACTGGAGATTCTTTTCGTTATTTCATCTGGATTATTACGTTATAAGATTACGTCTTCTTGAATTCATTATTGTCAATCTTCCCAATGCATTGAAGTGGCTTCCAAACAGAAAGTGTCTTTCAAAACAGAATCTTGGAAAAAGTTTGAAGTATGAAATGAAGGGATTCCTAAGCAAATCCAGTTGTGTATGTATATAGGTTATTCGTTCCTTATCCGTATATTGCCATAACGAGGGAGAGCGTGGGGCACCCCGAGGTCAGAATTCGATCCTGACATGGTTCCACCTCGGACGGTAGTAGAACCGACCTTGAGTCGCGCGTTATGCCTCGTCCTTGTTGGAATTTCTGGGCCCATGGACCCATCAGCATGTCTCCGATCATCTACGATGCCGAGAGGAACTTGGATCTCTCTCTCTCTCTTTCTCTCTCTTTCTCTTTCTTCTATATAGTATACAAGACCCAAAGGGGTCCCGTGCGCATACTTCTCGGTCCATGTTATTATTGCTGGACTCAGATACTATCGCGCAAGTTGCTTTAGCCTCGCGGTAAAGATTCTCGCTAGAGCTCTCCATGGATCATGCGTAAGACTTGACGTACTCGATATGTATATAGGGTGCTCCGAATACGAATACTTTCAACTTCATGTACCGCACTTGATTACTGTACGATGTCAGGTGAAAAATGTCCTTTTCAAATCATAGTGATCGTGCTCAACCAGCGAAATTCCAGGGTGGGTTTTATTTGCATTGTAACGATCGCGGAACCCCCACCAAACATATAAGGAAGAAAAGCGCACGCCACGATTGCAACAAATGCATTCCGGTCTAGGTGTAGGCGTCTAGCTCAGTTCGATGGTAGAAGCGAGTGAGGGAGAAAGATAAATGTAGAGAGTGCAATGAATGAGGGAGAGCAAACGAAGAGGAGGCAGATGAGCAACGAAGACAAAGAAGGTCTCATATAAGCGGCTGCGATTTATACCGTTCGGCTCGGTATGCTAGAGCAGAATTGAAACTGCTGATGCTGAATTCCAGAGTCAAACGAGTCCAAGACGAGATAACGCTCGACGGCCCTTGATGATTTTCCCTCCGGGGGTGTTTATAAATCAGCAGATACTGGGGGTTGACCAATCTACTTTTGAGATTATACAAGATTTCTGTTTATTTTGTGAAATGTCAAAGCATTTTAAAGGTTTTAAAAAATTTCCTAACAGTATATAAGTACACAGAATAAGATTCGAATATTTTAAACAGAAATTGTGGATATCCACTGGTCAGAATTGTGGTACCACCTGTTTTTCAAGAATTACGCAAGTTCTCTTGAATTTCATTACATAAAGATACATTTTGAAATTCTGCTTAAAATTAACCCATAACTCACTTTTCTCATCGCTCAAATCAGTTTGTCAATTTTTCAAAAGGATATTGCAAAAAAAAAGTTCAATGATTTATAAAAACATCAGTAACTTTCGGATAAATTGAATAAATTTAATAAATTAATAATCTGTACTATGCAAGGATTTCCATATCATCCGATCTGTAGGAAGATAATAATAAAAATCAAGTGAATATATTTTAAGATATTTTATAGAAATATTTTTCTCTAGTGGAAAAATATTAAAATTTTCTTTTTTGTGATAATTGTACAATTATACCATAGGTTAATTATTTTGACAGTTACTGATATTTTTATAAAAAATTCAGATTTGTCATTTTTTTATGACATTTTAAATCTGAAGAATTGACTTTATCCTATAAGCTGATTTTAGGCAGAATTTTGATAGCTTCAGATCTACTTAAAAAACAAAAATGATCTTCTATATATGTTGGAATTCAAGAAAACTTAAACGATCATCATCAGCAAAGAACAGGTGTTCCTAAAATTATTCTGACCTGTATGTTACGAGGCTTAAAATTTTTAATTAAATTTTAAATTCTAAAGCACTTCAGGTGATTTCAAAAGCTTGTAAGAGTGATTTGCAAAAAAAAAAAAAATCAAAGTGGGGACTTTGATAAAGCAAAATAAAGTATTTAATGAAGGATATAATCAATTATCGCGCACACCTTGCTTGTTAGGTGCCCGGAATTATGTCTTATTAAAATCTACAGAAACTTTCCAATAGTCAGTCAGTCAAAGTCGATGAAAGAGAGCAAAAGCACTATATAACTTGGATCTATAATTTGTAATGTGTGGGTTGTGGTAGTATCAGTGGCTCCATCTTGACTCGGTTCGCGATTTTAGCGAGGTTCAAAAGGGGAGTCGAAGACCCGCATCGCGCGCAAACCCTGTGAAATGAATAACATCTTCTCTTGCGAGGCTAGTAGAGCTCAAGAAGTCCGTAGGGAGCGAGGGAGATGGAAGGGTCGAGAAAAGGAACAAGTGAAAGAAAAAAAATAGGAAAAAGAAGAGACTGAGAAGAAAGAAGGAAAAGGAGTTACGAACGATCGAGCATTGCACTAGAGCGCGAGAGCACGGAAGAGCAAAAGAGAGATAAGGACTGCCTTTCGCTTGCTCTTGCTCTTGCTCGTGTAAAAGAGGGGGAAGGAGAGCTAAAGAGAGAAAGAGAGAGAGAGAGAGCTAGTAGAGCTCAAGACGCAAGAGCGCTACGGAAGATGGAGCGGGGAAAGGGTGATGAGGCCGGGAAGAAGAGGGGGAGGGTTGGAATGCAGCCGAGTGAGGAATTCCGGCCCCTCCCGCATATTTATCTGAACGCGACTTGGAGCCTCGAGGCCCTGGAGAGAGGCCCCTTTTATAGTGTGGGGTTGCCAGTGTACGGAGGAGCAAGGATCGCCAGAGCGAGCGAGTAAATCCAGTATGGTTATGCTAGCAAAAAAATGACGGCGTTTGTTGTAATTAGCTAAGGAGCATATACGACTATGTATACTGAGAACCAAATAGTCTTCAAAGCAGTAAAAACGAAGGCTTAAAAGTGGGAATGGCTTGATTTAATTTTTGGATTAAATTCAGTTATTTAGGCGCTTAAGACAACAAAGTGTCTGAACAAACATTAAGACTTATTTAGGGCTGAATTTAAGCCAGAGGAATAATTACAAAATAGTAGGCTTGTTAGACTAAAATTAAGCCTAAGTATAGTGCAATTTTATCTCAAAATAAATTTCTTTGGTTTGAATACAAATTCGTCTGATGACTCTCTGTGACTCTTCTCACGATTTCAATTAGTAAAATATCTACCTAGAAATCAGCGAGAAGTCAGCGCAATTTTCAGTGACTGTTGCTGGAACAGTGACAATTTCAGTGACTTTTTGCTGATACTTAGTGGATTTTAACTGATTGAAATCGTAGTAAAAGAGTCAACGAGAATCAGTGGAATTTAACTGATTCAATTTTAGAGAGCAAGGGATAGCAATCGTGGATAGAACCGCGGCTTAGTTTGAGTCGGCTTTGAAAAGTGTATAAAATGATAATGATAAGTGTATCAAAAGTGAATGCTACTAAAAATGTGCGATCGATTTGACACGCACATGGAGAGGACTATAAAAAAGTGGTAGCAATCGAGCACAATAATTTTCAGCGTTGAAATCTTTCGAAGAATTCAGACTTCATCTGATAGTGGATGGAAGCTCGAGGGGCTAGGAAGGCTTGCCAACAATAAAAATGGCAAAAGAGGAAAAAACGAATGGATTGCGACCGCTCTGTTGAAGATTAAAATGATTAGGTTTAGGGTTAGAGATCGCTACCAGGCGCTCACGTGATTGCCCTGTGGCTACCGAATTCCGTGCGAGATCGTTTGGGCCTGACAGGAGGAGAGGGGCTCGTGGCCCAAAGCGAGGCCCAAAGTCGCCTCAGCGAAGGTCGTATCGGTCTCTCGCCACGCATGAATTCTCAAAGACATTCCAGTCGTACACTTTTGTCACCTTGTGAGCCCAGCTGCACTTTGACAATTGCACTGGCCTCGAACAGCGGGAACGCGGGAAGAATATATTTGTCGGGTTCAATTTTTTTCTATTAAGTAAACCGGAACAAAAGCGCACTTGCTATACGAGCGAGGAGCGATTCACTCTCGAATCAGAATGTCTGTCCTTCTTGCACTTTCACTTCATTTTTTTACCTCTCTTTATTCCACTCATGGCGAGTCTGATTCCCTGACTCGTGAATCACGAGCAGTCAGGATAAATCCGACGAATCTCTATGCGAGTTGATTCGAAAGTGAATCGCCCCTTGCATACAGGGTGTCTCGAAGACAAAGGCTGCGTTCTGACTATTGAGGGAAAATCAAGAATATGTTTTCGATAAGAAACTTGATATCATTTCGTCACCCTTCTTGAGTATTATCTTCTATATCTTTCAGTCAAAACAATTCATCCCTATCTATTGTAGAATCTACCTGCTACCAAAATTGTAATGCTCAAATAATTGTGGTATCACTTTTTCGCGACGACCTTGCACGGGAGAAAGAAGGTCATCTATAGTGATGTTGAGTTTCTATCGTCGTCTCGAGTCCAACCAAGCTTGGGTTGATATAGATATTACATTATTATTTTTGTATTATTTATTATAAGGTGCAGGATAGAATAGTATTAGCATTGACTGCAATTGCTTTTGCAAAGGACAAAATAGAGAGAAGGAAAAAGTAAAAGAGATGAAAAGGGAATGGCAAAGGAGGAAGATAATATAATAAGATCCGGTTTTTGACCTGCGTTCCATTCAAGCAGGTATGCGAATAGATCTGAGATACTTTGCCGGAGTATAACAAAAGAAGTAATATGAGTTTTGTGAAATTCTCTGACAGGTATCTGGATATTAAAAATCGCAAAAAAGCGAACTAATGTATAAACGAATATAATTGAAACCGATGAAAGAATGAATAAATTTGCAATAACTGCGGAGGAATTAAGCTGATAATTGAACTTCTGATGTAGAATTTAGAGGAACTTGGAAGTAGGTGGTATAATAAATATACATGTCTTTGCAAATATGAAACGAGGTTCAATTTTATAGGGGGAGGGGGGATATTGGCCCCAGAGAACCCAGTCCGCCGCTCAAGAATTGAGAGAAGAGGGCTGACGTTCGAGAAAGGAATTTCTTCGGTCGGACAGCTGCTGCCGAACAAAGAGCAAAGGTTTTAAAGGAAGAATTTTTCAAGGCGCACGTGGCCCACGAGAATGCGAAAAGAAACAAAAAAAAAATAAGAGAGGACTAAAACAAGAATGCGAGATATATTAACGCGTGACCTTTATTCTCTCTGGACTTTTTTTCATAAATTTGATTTTTATCACATAATCCTAAAAGGGAAGTATATTTTCCGAAATATTTGCGTTTTTATATCTGGAGGTAAACAGCTTTTGAAAGAAGCTATATGCATATAGTAATATACGTAGTATGATAAGTTGCAATTTTGTGGAATAAAATTTCACGTAAATTAAAAAATATACCAAGGGAAGAAAGGAAACTGCATACCCGAATATCCTTTTCCGATAAGCATATACAGATGTTCATTTTTCGAGTCCGATAACGATGTAACTTATCACATACCGCAGCATTCCACAGTGACAGATATTCGGGATGCAAAACATGTTGGCCAATCAGACGATAAGCGATAAGAACTTTCGACATATTTGGGAAGTCTTAACTTTCATAATCGTATTCCATTCATTGTAATATTTCCATTTGATTTAAATGAACTTGAAACGTCTCTTTAAAGTATAAAAAATTACCTCTAATAATCATTCACGACATCAAATATATGAATAGACGAAACGTATAATGTGTATACTAATAGAGAAAGAATTTCGTTAGCAGACAAATAATTATGACTCACTCCGTATGAATTCCATGCATGAGAGATTTTGGCTTGAGTGGAAAAACCGAGATGTTAAGTCAGATAATGACTTATTAACTGAATTGAAAAACAAAGTGAATTCTTTCATTAATTTTCTGGTTAAAAGGCCAGTATCGTCCCTGTTCTCCGCGACCCTCGAGATTTGAGAGAATAGCTTGAAACGAGTAGTTCCCGCGTGACTTTATTGTATATGTTCGCAACACAGGGCTGCGTAATCATAAATAATTATTCTTTGATTTCATTAAGCCCAGCTTTATTGCTGGCTTCCTTCGTGTTACGTGCCCATACTTACCATGTGCGGCCTACGACAAACCTTAACAGACGCGTTAAGTCTAATTAAAGATAATAGTAGGACCTTATATTCATTTACTCACTACGGAAGAATGGACGCAAAAATCAAACAATTTGATTCTATATTTTTGCAATTGCTTGTAGAAACATGGGTTAATTAGTAGCATTTAAGTTTCAAATGCAAAGAGAGATTTCGCTAATTTTTTGCAGAGAAGAATTTGACGAATGAGGCTTGATGTTCCAACACTCCACGAAAGTGAATATTATTATAAAAACAATTGGTAGACTCCTGCACCACTTTGTGGGAAACAGTACTGAACATTTCCCAATTTTTTCAATTGCAAGAGGATTGTCTTGCACGTTAGCCACTCTACGCTTAGTGAAAAGAATTCAGTTAGCTCTGGTATTCTTATTTAAAGAGAGTACTCTCTAAACTTGAATCAGTGAAATTGGTTCAAACTGATTCAATTTTAAAGAATAGAAGTAAGACAGATATATTGTTAATCTCTCCGCGTAAAATGGACTGACTTCCAGGGTAATGATCACCCTCCGTTATTTCTAAATTCTAACTACAAACTTGCAGCTGTACAAGTACGTATTTGCGTTTGCATGCGTTCACAATATGTTCATGTAACCTCGATTTTATACGTATGTATTTAGTAATAGCACCCATAGTATTCATGCGTGCATATAAGCAGATGCTTGTAAAGAGCAGCAGCTCGTACTATAAAGCTTCGTCTTACACCAAGAAGTACAGTACGCAATGAAGTACATACATGTGAGCTCAAGGAATATTTTGCAACGCTATGTGCGACCAAAATTTCAATGAGAATACAATTAAAACAGTAAAACTGGTAGCAAATTCCTTTCGCAATTCGCATCTTTAAAAAAGGAACTTTAGTTGAGATGCAATAAATTAGGATCAATATTAAATTCTATTTCCCCCGATAAGTGTAAAGATTGTTATAAGAAGAAAAAAGAAAGATAGAGGTATACTATATAATAATCGCTTATATATGTATTACGCTCTCTTATACCCGTAGTCATTAAGACAGCATTAAAGAATTGATGACTCCTGTTCAAGGAATAAGAGAGCCTTGCTTAAGGCTTCTTATCAGCCTCTTTTCAGAGAAAGAATTTACTGCGAGACATCTTGATTGGTCAGCAGGAATGCATTTAACTTTTTTGTACTCATATTCATTTAAAATATGTCATTATAATACGGAGAATTAGTTTAACTTCATACATTTGTCTTTTCGAATAATTGTTTTTCCAAATCAACAAAACAATCATTCGTTTCCACAAGCTTGGACGAAATTTTCTATTTAACTGACGTCTTTATAAACCTCACAAAGTTTAGAAAAGCACTACTACATAATCGATTTAATTAATCTAAGCTATCGTGTATGATACCTATCAGCATTTAATATTTTTCTGTCAAGACTGACATTCAATTCTAAAACAAACTGCTGTCGATTGTTCTACTACCCAGAAATTGCATAATATCTATTCCCTTCTTATAATTAAGAGCACCAGATGTAAACAAGATTGTTACCAATATAGATCGGCACAGGTATAATGTTGGTACAACAACTATATGCAGATAATTATCGTACGACTTGAGTATTATCAGCACTGATAACGCGTAGATAACTTTCCGCATTCCACAGTAACTCAAATGATAAAATACGACCTTTTGATGAGTCAATTAATTTCTCCGACAACAACTGCACGTTTTAATTTGCCGATTCAAACAGATTTATGCAGACATGTTAGAAAATGAACTATGCATACCAGTCGATTCAACTAGGAAGATTCTTTCAACATAAGCTAGAGACAATATATCATTTTGCTCCGAACCTTTTAACTTTTAAAGAATATTTTAAGTTTTTCAATACAAATCCAACCCGTCCCATTGCGAATACATTGAATGGCATGATTTCCCTCCTCGGACATCGAACTCTTGCTACGCATCTCTGCCTAGAGAGAGACTGCGCAATGCGCATGCATAGAGTGAAGTGTATCTTGGATATATCTGCTCACGCACTTCTACAGGTTGTACTTACCTTCCACTGCCAGGACATGGAATGCTTTTAGAATAAGATAAGTTCCACGTCCTATGAAGTGTAAATCTGCAATGGAGCGACACTGCGCGCAGCCATTGCAATATTTTATTGTATGTATTTACTGTTAAACAGTTTATAAGCAGTTACGAAAGTACATAATGTGTGTGGATAGTTATAAAGAAGGACTATACTTTGGAAAAATTACTAGTTTTGCTTACAGAATAGGAAATATGGTTGCGAACTTGGAACCAAGAGGTAGGTTATGGATGGTACATACCGTAGTAAGTTTTGCTATACATTATTTTACTACTCTTTACAACCAATCGGTAGCCCTTTTTCCCCACCACTTGACTTCTGATTGGCTACAAGGCGTAGTAGAATCTACTGTGCTGTAAAAACTTACTACGGTGTAAAGTGCTTCCAAGTCTGGAAAATGTTATGATGCTTGCTTATTTTAATTAGTTGCAATTTGATCTTGCTATTTCCGTATTCATTTCACTGATAAAAGCTTTCGTAAAAAATCCGGATTCCGAAATTTAGCCGGATTTATCAAAAATGTGTCTGATTATGTACGAAATTTATTCGGTTGTGAACGAAAATTGTTCGGAGTGAATTGGACTCACATCGGATTCAAGTTTTATTTCAAATGAATAGGACAAATCGGATGAAACCGGAGACAACTAAATAACTGTCAGAGAAAAAAGAATGGATGCAATTAATAAAGGAGAACTAACTATCTTGGAGTTTTAAATCTGAAGTTGATGATCTAATTTGCAACAGTTTCTCATTGAGTTTGAGAATGTTGACATCATTTTCTTAGTATTCTTGTAGTTCAGAGTGAAAATCTTTGTAAAACAATTTGCAAGGACTAAATCGTAAGTTCACCCACGTGGTTCAACCTTAAAGGTCAAAGTCATTACTAAACCAAAGTGCTTGCATCCACCCGCTATAAGCGGGCGAAGCATGGTGCGCAATCGAGTCAAGTAAATAGATATGGACCCACGAAGAGCAACAGCATTTCTAAAAATAAACCGAAAAAAAGCAAAATGTCCGACCTCGGAAATCCGACGGCCTATTTATGTATCGTCTGTAGAGAAGGAATTTTGATTCTATGCGTGGTCGTTAACATTGTTTGTTCCACACGGGAGAAACAAGCCGAAGAGGAATAAGAATGAGGAATTGAGGATCTGGAGGAAGGATGGAGAAGAATGATAAGAATCGGTAGGCTGGGGCGTGAGGAATAAGAAAGCCTCTATAAAATGTATAGAATGTATAAAATTCCATACTACACGTGTGGAAAGTACAATTTCAGGCAAATGTGAAACACTTGGTTCTCTGTCAGCATTTAGAAGAGTTGGGGGGTGTAAATTGTGCTTTAGATGATAGCTACAATCAAAAAAGAAAATCACTTGAAAATTATAAACCCTGCTATTTTCGTTGCAAAAGTTACAATTTGAAATAGTAAGTATTCGAAGGATTTCGAATTAAAATCGCAGATTCCTTCTTAAGGGTTGTTCATGAAAGCTGTTACTACTTATTTAAGTAGAAGTAGCGATACAATCAGACTGTTTAGTCAGTGAAACTCACGTTTGGATCAATACTTAGAATTGTTGAATGCCGTTAAATGTGCTTTGTAATCTTTTTAACACCTCTGTAATGCTCGAAAGTCTTTTGGAATCCCTTAAATTCTTTTGTATCCCTTCCAATCCTTGAACTCCCATCATCCTTTGAATACTCTTAAAAATTCCTTGATTTCTCTTGGAATACCTTCAAATTCTATTGAAATCTTATAGAAATAACTTAATCTTAGAACTTAGCGGTCAAATGCTCGGAATTTGCTTTGTCTTATTTACTTAATACTATATGGTGCCTTTTTAAAAGTGGCTGCACTTTATCATATCTTCACTGTACATCCATAAATTCTGTGCCACATCTTGGTATAAAAGAGAAGGCTTGATAGCCACATACGTAGCACTGCTTGGTATGGCCCTTCGTGTGAGTGCGGCTAACTTCGGAAATCTTCGTAGCTGTCGGAGGACCGCCTGGGGTCCTACGAGCGTAACTCCGGTAGCCACTACGGTAAAGGGGTTGCGTGGGGGAGAGGGAGCAGAGAGAGAGAGAGAGAGAGATAAAGGGAGAGAAGGAGAGAGTGCGACGCGGAATGAAGAAGGAACGAGGCCCGCATCTTTTCTTCGTGATGCATTAAGAGAGTGTACCTCCCCTCGCCGACCTGTTGTGGTGCCAGTGCCTTCTTGAGAATTGTGTGGAGTTTCAGGCAGAGGGACAGTTGGCAGTGGAGGAGAGTGAACGGGAGACATTCCAATCTCTTGTGGCAGGCTTGCTTGCCTGTGCCAAGTCACCATGACTTGCCCGCTAAAGACGGCCCACACTCTTGGTATCCCGCAAAGATCGTGTCCTGTCCACTTCACGGATTTCAGAGAGATGCAGTCTGCAGTTCAAGAAAGACGAGAACTTGGAAAAGTCCATTTGCCTCTTCTAAAACTAGGGAACCAGTCGTTTGCAGTGGGAATTCATTAATGAAAAT
Source organism: Synergus laeviventris (assembly GCA_032275145.1). Taxonomy (NCBI): domain Eukaryota; kingdom Metazoa; phylum Arthropoda; class Insecta; order Hymenoptera; family Cynipidae; genus Synergus; species Synergus laeviventris. Next base: position 5,942,939 of record JAUESI010000034.1, read on the forward strand.
GTCTTTTTTTAATAGGGAAGCAAGAATCGTATCACACCAATTCTCGAAACTGTTTGCTATATTCTTGTAGGTTTTTCGTATCATACTCTCAGTCTCATATTTTCTAGTTTGGTACCCTAGGTTTTCCTGTTTTTAATTCAATGTTCTTCGAATTTGCGGGTAAGAAATAACCGCTCAACGAAAGTTGAGCGGCTTTAAACTTAAACAAGTCTCAGTCACGCGGTCAAGACTCGATTCGTGACTGGTAGCATCGAGTTACGTCCAGTTATGCTCAGTCGAAAGTCGAAGCGATCTTGTCGGTCCGTAAGGCCGCGGTTTGTGAATCCGGTCATGACTATCCAACTCTTTGCTACATCGTCTGTATATATTTTTCACCAAGTACAAAACTTAAAAGCCCTTTTCGTGTGGACCATATTACAGCTAAGAGCTTGCATTTTTAATTTTCCTATAATTTTCCTAGACTACTTTAGAATTTGATTAATTGCAATGGTCAATCTCATGGTTATAAGTCCAGAGAAAATCTGGATCAAAGCGCTGCAAACAATTGACAGTCCAATTAAACATCTCCAATGTTTTCAGTTTATTAAGTAGTTTATTAATCAGTCAACTATCGCTTCAATTCATGTATATATGCGTGTCTTTTTGCACCTCGCTTCCTCTGCTCAGTCGGTTTTTAGCCAAAACATAGCAGGAGCAGAGGAGTAAAAATAAATTGCAATTAAGATTCCGCTCTCATCTCGGCCAAGCGTATAGCCAAGCCGCCTAGAAGCGCGAGGTATCTAAAAAATTTCAGCTTCAAGCCAAAGATTCTTCTTATGCTCGAAATTCGTGGAATTCTTGGCCCGCAAGATCGCCCGATCTTTGGCTGTTGGCTAGATCGCCTTCTCGGATCTTGTGTGCTCCTTTCGATTCCACGTTGTCATCTCTTTTGTTCCACCAGACAGAAGGGAAACCAGGAAGAACCAGTCAACAACTGTATGTAACTTAAAAATGAAAAATATGTGCTGCGTCAATATTTTTAAGTTGACTGCTAAGTTCAAGTCTCGGTTTAAGAAGCAGAATTCTTTATGATATTAAATACTTCAGTTTAACTTCAGACTTGAGCATTTGGAGGCAGTATCCGGATCAGTTAAAGTCAAATTGCGAGGAACGTCATTTGAGGCCTTTAAAGCCAAACGACGGATGAAATGCAGCGAGCAGTGAGCAGGAGCATCGACACGATCTTGCAACGGAATGCAAAGTACATACATAGTCGTCTTGAGCATCGTGAGGATGGCATCACATGCACAGATTCGATGCCTAAGGCATGAATGTGTTATTACTGCACACGTATGCATAGGTACTAGATGCAATGGCATGTATATATATTATATATATATATATATATATTTATATATATATATATGTCCTTTGAGCGCTTGGGTTTGAGGCTACTTGGTGATCATCAGGATCAGGTGAGGGAAAGAGAAGAATATGGTGAGGGATAGAGGACTAGAGGGGGCAACGATTTGCATCGGAATGCAGATCCCTCACCGTACCGCACGTTGATAAACACATACACACATGTATGTATAAAATATAAATATAGGTCATTCGAAAGATTTTTTTTTCAAATTTGTCAGCGCGATTATCTCACTGATTTGGCTTGCAATTTTTTCCTAAAAGAAGATGGAAAGAGTTTGCAAAAATATTGTGAATTTTTGCGAAATTCTTGAAAGTATATTGAAACTACAGTAGATTTTAGGAAACAAATCGCCAAGAACATCAGTGGTGATTGGCATCTTTTGCAAATCTGGTGATAGGAAACTTGTCGAATAAGACATTGCAAAACTGAAAACTTTCTATGCAGGTTGACAACTCAGTATCCAAATCATACATGTGGTTTCATAACAGAAGTATACTTTCACATTACTATACGATATTGTCCTTCACAAATTATGTTTCGCTTAATGTTGGATTTTTGATTTAATTCGTGTAATTGCCAATTGTTAGATACATTATAAGTACATAATCGGATTCGAAAAAGTTCTTTTCTGTATGAGGTCCTTACCATCAAATTCGAATGCATCTGCTTCAGGATTATATTTCTTTTGGCACATTCGAAACCTACGCATTGCATTTTTACGACATGCATCTTAAACCTTAAGGTTTACATTTTTTGTGCACGAAGACCTTTAGAATTCGTGACTCTTTAATTTCATCGAGGGATTATGTACGACAACTTGCGAGTCAGGTTCGTCGACGCCCACTACGTGACAGGAAGTGTACATTAAAATCGCATTCACGGGACTTGTATTCTTAACGAAGCTAAGGAGAAGAATTCTTTTGCAAAGAGAAAGATGGTCTCGGATACGGTTTCACGATTATTGATGATGTAAAATGCCAACAAACTGGTTGTACGAATTGTATGACCTCGACTTTTGGAAAGGCATTTTGTGCAGAAGCTATTTTGGGACATCTCCCTCAGAGTGATATTAAGATTCTGCTACTGGTTAATTCTTCACTCTAATTCAGCTATTTGATCTGCATTTTTCCAAGAGTATTGATCACAATTATTATCGTCTCACAGAAACTTCAAGAAACTTGAATTACGAAGTAGATGTCGTAATGAAAGTACTAATACAAAAACCCATCGCATCAATAATAATGGAAGCGTATCAAGGCGAAGTAAACTTTCCTATCGTTCCATTCCTCCGTTCACCAAAGGTAAAGAATGCGAAAAATCTGTGAGATAACCATAACTTGGTAAGCAATGTAACGAAACAAGAGTTGACGTTCGACGTCTGCGTGAAACTTCAATTAAGTGAATGTCTCTCATTTATGAAGCAAAGCAAATTCTTTCCTTAGACTTGCATCAATGATTTTATTAGTCGGCCAAACTAATTTATAAACTCTAATTTGATGCGGACTCACCTCGAGTACGTCCTGTGCGGTTTGCAAGTAATCTCGAAGCATGGCTTCCTGAATAGCCCTCCATTCTTGCCTCGGATCTTCAAGCTGTGTGGTCTCTGAAAGAAAACATTGAAACATTCAAATGAAAATTCATGTACGGTTTTTCAATCCTGGGAATTGTTTTGGGATATTCTTTCACTCTTTGTGTGTGGGGTGAAAAAGAACTATAGAGATGTATTATTTTTTACTACGTGTCGTTTAACTACGAACTCTAATTTCAATTGTGTTACGTGCAAGCGCACATTCTAGATGCAGGACAATAATAAAGAAAAATAAAATCAATACTCACGATTGACATGATTGATGTAGTAAGCGCCCACGTGCTTGTCGTAGGCCTCCTCCCAGCCGAGTGGTAACTCGTTACCGATGCAATCTGCGAAGGTCTGGGGTTTTGTGAATCTGCAAATAAAAAAGAAACATTCTGAGCGATGCAAATAATTTACTCCACAAACGGTTATAGGAAAAGCAGGTGCTTTATAGTAGTTTAATCCCTCCTTATTCATAAATTGACGACGACTGTTTTGTCCGTATCTAGTCCATAGCATTGTTATCTAGCAATCACTTTTCCAATTTCAAAATCATCATTACATTTGAGTATGTTCATCTAGTGATCATCCAGGAGTGGAGATCGTGACTTGTTTTCATGGAATTTCAGAAAAAGTGTTACTTTTTCATGGCCTTGCTTTTAATATGGGGTTCATCAATGTCGTCAGTATCAATCGGAGACTGATACTGTCAGGCGAACCGAGAAAAATGACCATGCGTGTAACGAGGCTTGCTCTTCCGTTTGCACGCTATCACGATCGCGCCAGGCTGAAAAGTGCATTTTAACGCACGACTGTGCATATAAGAGGGACGCAAGTTGCAAACAGGCCGCGTGCTGGAATGTCAAGGCAAGAAAGCAAGAAGCCAAGCACGGACGAAGACGCCACGACGCGACGGCTAACCGCCAAATAATTAAAGTCCTGTCTCGCAGGCAAGTAGTACATACTACATTGAACAGCATCGAACTTCTCGATCGAATGGATCCGCAGATACGCGGCCTTCGCATTGCCCTCGAATGATGCATACCAATCAGGGTTTCCAGGCGCCACAAATTTCCCGGGGCAATCGCGACTGCTAGCGTTTGCGATCCGCCTGCTTGAACTGAATCTGGTTTCAAACCTGTATTCACCACTCATCCTCAAGTAAAGGCGTCTCTAACCAGTAACCACTACATACTGTAAGATCATCTCAGTGCTGAGATTCTCAAGTACATAATTTTGTCTATGTTTTTAGTATTTTTACTGCAGGTCACAAAACGTATTCGCATTGTAACCTATAAGTATGAAATGCAACCGAAGGTACTCAAAAGTAGACAGAGGGTATAATCCAGCAGTGTGAAATTCCCGAGTTTTTCTCGAACAAATGTTTTTTTTCACCTACCAATTTAATGAGACGGACGTTTGCATGTTTTACGATAAACGAAAACTAAATAAATAATTTTCTCTAAAACATACAAGATCCAAACCTTTCTGGTAAGGAAAGTAGTTGTATGCAATCCAATAATAACGAACCATTAAATAAGTTTCTAGCTCCGCACGCATTTAAAACTCACCCTAGTTCATCCCTTTAAATTAAAAAATTCGTTGGGTCAAAACTGTATTACTGATTATTATTACTGATATTACTTTCTCTCTTATTACTATCTTCTTAATGCTAAAAAATGCCTCAAAAAGTGTCATCCGCCAAATACATTTGGAACCCTATATAATCCCTTAACATAGACCTAGAAGTTTTCGGTGAGTATGGGGTGAGTTCCAATTAAGCTAAAAAGATGAATTTTTGCTGAATTTTTTAGATGTGAGGGATAATATAGGATGAGGTACAAGTGATGTGGAGGGATGATAATTTTGACCTCACGAATTAGGGGATTTTTTTAGTTCTAAGGCATGATATGGGATGAGTTCCAAATGAGCTGGATGGATGAAACATTTTAAGATGTTTTTTAGCGTTGGAAAGACCTATTATGAACAATAAAATTTTGACCCCATGAATGAAGGGATTTTTGGTGGATTTTTAGATCTAAGGAATAATATGATGAAACTTTTGGTGTGTCTTTTAGAATTAAGAAGACTTATTATCAGTAATAACATTTTGGGGTGTACTTCCGAAAACAGTCCACCCCCGATTTCCTTCATACTTCGTATACTTATGTACTTTGATGCGCTGATTACGAATATGATAGTGAAAATTACCGCCTAAGCGATTTTCATGGTGAAACCATGAAAAAACCGTAAAATTCATGGTTTTTTGCGTTTATCTCGGGTAATATGCAAAATTTTGAAAAAAGTTTCAAACAAAAGTTATAGAT
>JAUESI010000034.1:5977530-5990790 GCA_032275145.1 Synergus laeviventris
TTAAAATTATGGCGGATTTTCAAGTGTCAATAATGCTACCAGCTCTTCCACACCTCAAAAAGCAGTGTTTTATTTATTGCAGTTGTAATTTTTGTAACTTTTCAATAATTAAAACACCGTTTTGTAAAATATTTTTGTATTAGGATATATAATATCTTTGATTGATATAAATGGTTGTGCAATTTATCTTATTGGTCATATTTCGCGAGACTCTTTGAAATACTTAATAATACGATTTCGATTTTTATGAATGTTAATTCAAATATTTCTATAATTCAAATATTTTTGAATGGTATTTTATTAATGATCGAAATAATATTTTTAGTTATTTAATCCTAATTATTTATTAATAATAATTAAAATAACAATTTTAGCAATCCAAAAATTCCCGCGAAATACGGTTCGAATCTGCCTCTACCTTTATCGCATGATCGCATGTATGGACATGCATGTACTATCTACTATGTAGTATAATTTTTCCATGGTTTTCTATATTATTTTTTGGATTTTTATATTGCTTTTATTTATGTGATTCTTAATACATATAATGTTTTTCTACAAGAAGTCTTAAACTGGACATTATAAAAATTGTCTTCAAGTGAACTGTATTATATATAATAAGCCAATATGAGGGAAGCTGAGGAAGATATGGATTCAATCGAGGAAACTGAGGATAATCTAACCTCAAAAGGGTTTAAATTTTCATCGCCAAATATTGTTTATAGCCCTGAAAAATTGATAAACTTTGGCAGTTCGTCGGAACATGTATTTTCACCGAAAACATCTCAAGGTAGCATATTCCAGTTTTCACCACCAACGAATCTATCTGAGAATCGGGGTCAAACCATTTCGAAAAGTCTTGCCAAGCAATATAAACCTCGAATTTCTAGAAATACTTTTAAACCTCCAATCAACATGTTTACTCAAGCTCTTAAAGGTATGAAATACAAAAATTTCTTGTGTTTAAGAATATGTTCTAAACATTTCTTTGGTTATAATGATTTTTAATATTCATCCGTTTTAGGCACGCCAGCTTTTGAACAACTGAAGAAAAATTCAAAAACTACAACACAAAAACAAAGTAGCGAAAATACGATAATCTGTTCATCGGTCCCCAAATCTCTACTGGAAATAGCTGTGGCAAAGGATTACTTTTCGATGTTTGGAGGTATTTCGAAAATCGTGCTTCGACCAAAGAAGCAGAGTATCACTGTAACTTATCTTACAAAAGGCGAAGCAAATATAGCTTACTATAAATGTGGATCCTTCTTAAATGAAAAGTTTGATGTCCAGTGGATGAACGATATACCTAAATCACCACTCAGAAAAAAAGAAGCTCAGGCTTCCGTTGTATCCCGGATACTCAAGGGAACTGATCAGGACGTCCAAGAAGAACTGGAAGCTTTGAGAAGCATGGAATACAATCTACATAAGGATTCCAGTGCGGTAGATCGACAAACTTTGATTAAAAAACCAAAACCACCGAAAGGAAAAGCAGCTACTGTTAAAGTAGAGAAAGCTGAACCCGAAAGTCAAATTGCAGCTTTGATTCCTAAGACGTCAATAGAAGAATTAAAGGCTATCGTTCGTCAAGCTGCATCATCCGCTGAGGATAAATACAAAATTTTAGAAGCTCGCGATAGGCTAATGAGACAGCGACATGTAAAGTCGCTTTCTTTAGCGACGGCTAAAGCAACAAAAGGCACTTGTCCAGACATGTGTCCAGAAAAAGAGAGACTTATGCGTGAAGCTCAACGTCAAGTGTCGGTCTTTGAACAGTTGGATAATAGCGGAGCCAAGATAAATCACAAGACAGCTGTGAAGCAGTATTCCAGATCATCAGCTGATCAAGAGGAGCCTATGCCTCACGAATTAAGACCTGTTAATTCTTTAAAGATGACCATGAGTTACCTTCTGTACGAAATAGCTGACATGTGTGACACTAAGGACATAAATCTCGCAGATTGGTATCATTTTCTATGGGATAGAATGAGAGGAATTCGAAAAGACATTACCCAACAAGAGCTTTGTTGTCTTGACAGTGTCGAACTGGTTGAACAATGTGCACGTTTTCACATTCTATGCTCTGAAAGACTTTGCGCTGAAGAATCTTCCGTTTTCGATAAGAAGATAAATACGGAAAACCTAACCAAGTGTCTACAAACTTTGAAATACATGTATCATGATCTCAGAGTAAAAGGTATCGCCTGCAAAAATGAGCCTGAGTTTCATGCGTACATTATTCTATTGAATTTAAATAACGGTAGCTTTATGTGGGATCTCCAGCGGTTGCCATCATCAATACAGAAGTCTTCGAAAGTGAAATTCGCAATAGAAGTTTATTCTGCTATCGTGGCGAATAATTATGTAAAGTTTTTTAAGCTCGTACGAAAAACTACTTATTTAAATGCCTGTATTTTATTGAGATACTTCCATCAAGTGCGAGTTACTGCTTTGTCTGTAATGGTAAAAGCTTATTGCAGAATGACCTCGAAATATCCGTACCCCTTATACGAGCTTATAGACATTCTCGCATTTGAGGATGAAAAAGAAACTGTTTACTTTTGCGAGCAAGTAGGACTGGGTTTGTCATCGGATGAATTACATATTTTATTAGGCAGAGAGGATTTCAATTTGCCTGAAAGTACTATAGATCAGAATAGAGCGTTCAACGTCGTAGAATACAAGAGGCTTGGAAATAAATTGTCTGTTGGTCAGTGTATTGCTGGAGGAACTTTACCTGAGGCGACATTTAAAAACCATGAACCACATGACAGCTTTAATTCTCAAGGTTACCTTTTACCAGAGTCAATGAGTGCCGAAGATCAAAGTATTGGGGCAGAAAAGAGAAGAGATCCGTATGAGTTCACGGAAGAGGAAGAAAAATCAAAAAGTGTAACCACTTTTAAGGCAGTGAAAAATCAGTTTGAAAGCATTCCTTCGACAACTGATAAGCCAAATATTAATGTTTTCAAATTCACTGCTAATGAAATTAAGCCTCTTGTGCAGAGTGTATCAAGTGAATCGCCGAAAACTAAATCCGAAATTGTATTTTCGAAACCCAAAGTCAATTCTCTTTTTCCAGCTTATTCCAAAAAAAGCTTTGACTCGAATGCTGCGAAGCTTGAGTCTACGTCTCCGCTCACCAAAATTATTAATAAGAGCACATTTACTGGAACACCTTCTCGAAATATATTTCTCAAACCTTCGACCACTACTCCTTTCAGCTTCAGTGCTACACCAAAACCAGAAATCAATACTGAGTTTGCTGATGTTGAAAAAGTGATGAAATCAAAAGAAAAAAATGAAGAAGAGGAACTTAAAATGAGGATGCTTGAAATGAATGAGAGGGTTTTAAAAGCCGAGCAGGAAAAGAAACGCAAACTCGAGCAAGCAAAGAGACTAAATGAAATTGAAAAGGAAGCTGAGTACATGTATGACTGCTTACAAACAGAAGTTATACAAAATATTTGCTCTTCGATAGTCAAAGAAGAAATGCAGATAATGAAGTGTGAAGTTTTGAGTAAAGATATTTTTGAAAATTTACTTCAGGAGATTGTGCAGGATACTTGTGAGAAAGAGTTAAATGCAGAATACTTTCTTCAAGAAACATTGCGCGAAGTAACAAAAAGGCACAGGAAGAAAATGACCATAAAGTACTGCAAAATTTGGAAGACTTACGTAGGTAAGAAGAGATCTAAACGAGAAGCTTTGGACGATACACCTATTTGGATACAAAGGCAAAGTTTGGAAGATTGTGCAAAGTCTCTGTACAGTAAACAACAATATGCTGCCATAGAAAATATGTGCAGAAAACGATTCAAATCATCTGCAGTTGACGCTCCAAAGCGCAGTGAAGTGCCCATAGAAGTTGTAGCTTACGCAGGTATTAAGGAGAATGCAAAATCATTTGATGCTGAAAATCGACCAAGTATGTTTTGGAAATTGGCGATTTCTTGGCCTAATTTAGAAAACAGAGTCGTTTTATGGCAGCGTAAAAAAATCATGACCAAGTATTTGAACTCTGATTACACTTTAGATCCAATTATAAAAACTTTTCAGCCAAATTCTTACGAGACTTTACACATGTGCATAAGGAATTTCGAAGGTGTGACTAATGAACGAAATTTAACCGGCATGGATGCACTTCTGTTTGTCGCCTCGACTTCTGAAGATCCAAGGACAATCGTTCGAAGATTAACGAAGACAGTTTTATCAAAAAATAAACTCATGCCTGTACCACTGGTCGTCATGATTTTTCACGAGGGCAACACTAAACCGGAGGCCATAGACATTACATCAGACTTGGAGAATTTGATGGATTCGGGTTTTATATCGGAATATACGATTCTCTTAGAAAACACAATTGACGAAAATGTCCTTTTAAAACTTATTCAGAGTTCTGTATTGTGGCTAGCAATAAACAAGTCACCACCTGTACCTCTCGAGATGGACTATTTGAAAAGAGTTCTACAGGATTGCTTGATGGACGAATTGTGGTTGAGGTAAATTCTTAAATACTCACTTTTAACATACAATATCGTTCAACATTTTATTATTTTAATTTAGAAATCTCAATATTTTTTCGATTTCAGAATACATGGTCATTCTCAATACAATGCGCAATTAAAGGAAGCTCTGAAAGATCCACAGTTTATTATAAATTTACACACAGAAGCAGTCACACATCTAATGGAAATAGTATTAGACCAAGAATCTCTTATGTACACGGATTTTTCTCCAGAAATAAAGAAACGCCTTAACCAGGATGTGGAACTACCTTGCAGTTATGAGCATTTTGATGACGCTTGGAAAAATATAGAATACAGAGAAAAAGTCGAAAAATGTGTGAGAAGTGTTGTTTTACCTCATTGGAGGTAAGACTTATTTAGATTTTTATCTTTGACATTTAACAATTATAAATATACATTCTTAATTACAAATTGTTTGTAGAATCTTAATTGTTCTAATAGTTAAAAATTTTTTATTTCCAGATCTCCCTGGCCTATTAAAGACAGGGCTGAACTCCAAAAAGCTGTTTTAAATTATTATAAAGAAGCATTAATAGATTGTAATCATGTGATGACAAGTGATGTTTTGGATAGTCTACTAATGAAGTTTGACACGAATACAATTCCAGATTTCACAGATATTATTTTACACATAGTCAATGAAAAGATTAATTTTATGACCGAAGACTTCAAAGTTGTCTATAATCGGAATCATGTTAAGCACTTTCGAACCTTACCATGGTGGTTCAAATCCAATGTATTTGTTGACTACAATTTGCAAAGCCGAGCGAATTGGACAAATGAAAGTAAATATGAAGAAAATGATACGAGAAACAATTCCATGGTGTCGTTTGAAATGGACGTTGACGAAAATGAGGACGACATATCGATGATCGATGATCTTATTACTGAAACGCTCAATACGAGCGAAGCTTTTACTTCAATAGCAGAATTATGTGACAGCACGAAAAATATAATAATGGAAATGCAGAATACAGCCGTAAAATTTGAAACTCAACTGGCTGAGCAAAAATTGAAAAGTCAACGTTTGGAAGAAGAACTCCGGAAAGCTTTACACGACGAAATTATGTAATGTAGATTTTTAATTACAAAATAAACTAGACTTACTGTATTTATTAAACTTGATATATTTTTTTTATTCACTGCATTTAGATATAAATATAAGGATGACTAGGTACTATGACTATTTTATACTTGAAAAAGGAAGGTATTTTTTTGCAAATTGTAAATACACTAGCATAATTAAGTTACAATTTTTTAATAACAAAAGAGTACTAAAATAACCAGAAATAAATACGTTTTTAATTTCTTGAACTGTTTAATGATAGGCTTCGTTTAAAAAATAGAGTAAATATTGAACGCATTTAGGTAATAATTTTAACAAGAATTTAATTCTTTTATGATCGTATTCAATTTTTTATTTTTCGGAAGGATTTATTTTTATCAGACTTTTTCTACAACTCGATTTTGATGGATTGTTTCAATAAAATACGAGTTTAAAAAAACATTTTAGAGAATTTTCGCAGAGAACTTTTTGATTTATTTTCTCGAGCGCTTTCTTTCACCCCTTGATTTCGTAGAAAAAAAACTATTCTTCTTTATTGGCAAATAAAATGATGCATTTGCAAAGTTTAATAGGTGATGGATTTTTGAAAAAAGAAGGGAAAATATCCTATACTATTTGTCAACTTATGTACATTTTGGATTCTCCTTTGCAAAAATCGACGAGAAAGCGTCCTTCAGGGAGTAATATTTCACTCTTAAGTCTTTACTTCAGGAGGAAGATAAAATGCGAGGGAGGCTTGCTAAAGGAAGGTGGTTTAGACATTGTGGTAAGACACATTACACGTAAGATGCCAAAAGTCTTAACTTAGACTGGATTTATTATAACAAGTATTCATAAGAAAAGCGAAATAATAGATCCTCAATAAGAATGTAATTACAGAATTAATTTTGAATCAATCCAAACTATTCTAAGCCATTCACGGTTCTATTTCCAAACCAATCTGAATTATGCAGAAGAAATTCAAACCGAATGAATTTTATTTTATCCGAATTTTTCGAAATCACTCGACTTGATTCAGATACTTAGACCTAATTCATTCAATTTAATTGAGATTGAAAGTTTGACCAGATTCATTCGGATTGATTCGGATGGGACGAATTCATTCAGATTAATTTTGAATTTAAAAAATTGAAATTCAGTTCAAGAAACATTAAGTACTATAGTAATATGCTGCTTTTGCTTGGCGAGTCAGTTTTTGCACTTTAGATTTTCTCAGGAAACTATAAAAAGCTGAATAAGAAGTTTAATTTATGAGAACTCAGTAAAATGACCACTTCAGTAAAGCTTTCATATAACGGTTTCTCTTTCGGTGCGGACATCCCTTTACGGAAGGTGATATTATCCATTTTTCTTATCTTAAGCTATGCGCCCAGCGTTTGCAAATTTTCACCGGAATATTTTCACGTAAAGAAATGTCTGGATTATTTATTACATATTTTAAGGTTCAACGATTTCAGAAATTGGGGAAATTTTTAAATTCTATCTAAACTTTTTTTACTGTTTTTTCGAATTTTCAATTAGTATAAAATGAAAACACCAGCATGACATTAAATTTTAATTAGTGATAAAAACCCGGTAATCTAATATTATATATTAGTGGTTACTCTCTTTTCTTCAGAAGTTCGACGTGATTTCATTTCTATATCTAATCCGAAAGAAATTTTCAATCCGAATTAATCCGAGGCACATTCAAAATCAATCCGAATAAATCCGGCCTTTCCGGTTTAATCAGAATTAATCCGAACTTTCAATCCTAATCAATCTGGTCTATCGGAATTAATTCGAGGCCTATTCAAAATCAATCCGAATGAATCTGGTCAATCTGATTTAATCAGGATTAATCCGAACTTTCAATCCGCATCAATCCGGTCTATCCGTCTACCCGCCACGCGATAAAAAAAAGACTTAGAATACAATTGCTTAAAATCCCCAAAATCAGTCAAAGATTAATTTTAACTTAACCTTGAATTAAAAAAATGTTTCAGATTTTAAGATTTTCGATAAGGAGAAGATTTAATTTAAGGACAAGTGAAATTAATAATGATCTCAGACTGAAGACTAATTACTTGTATTATGTTAATGAATCTATAAAATTACAGTTTATAACACTACTTAATTTCATAGATTACACGAAAAAGTTTATATATTACGAATGTTAAATTTTCGTGACATTCAGATATACAATTTAATAGAATTTAGCTATGACCCATTTTCATTTACATCCTATTTTTTAACACCTTTTTACATTTTTTTGTAAATAAATAAATTAAAAATATTTATTCTGTATTACAATAATTATAACTGATTTTTATTACATAAAATTGAGAGTAAATGTTATTTAAATGAAGAGTAATAACAAACAAACGTTATAAAAGAATCTTCTCGTATTTTCTCGATAAATTCTCGGCCTATCGGTAATATAACGTAATTTTCATTGTTACCTTCTCCAATTTTATTTTACCGAGAATTTTCGAATTCTAGATCTGACCTGATTTTGCACAGAGAAAAAATATTACTTATCCGATTCCTACCTTACCGACATATTTTTCCTGCAGCCGCTGCAACGTTCCTTCCAGTTATTGAGATATATCAAATTGAAAATGTATAAAATTAAAGTTGAAGCATTAAATTATGTTTATCTGGTCCTAAACATTTAGATTTATAAAAAAAAATATTTTGAAATTTTTTTTGTTATTTTAATAAAAAGTTAGGACCAAACGTAGCTTCGATTTTATTTTCATTTTGAAATTTTCAATTTGATATCTCAATAAATTTAGAAGTGACGTTACAGAGAAAAAATGTCGGTAAAGTAGCGATCGGATAAGTAATACATCGTTTTCCCAAAAGTCGTGTTTTTATAAGTTTTGGCAAGAGTTCTTTTAAAAAACTTGAAATTTCGGGGATTTTCTTATCTCTAATTATTCGGCAGACATGTCGCTAACTTTAGACACGAGCTTTTTGGAAACAGTTTCTTTTTATTTTTACAGCTTTTTTTAGCTAAAAAAACTGTCGAAATAATTTTTTTTCATTTAAGATTCTGCCAATTTTGGAAGTATGAGAATTTTCGAAAAAACTTGTGTCTAAATTTAGCCAACGTAACAACACAAAGTCGATTCTAATGTTTTAGCAGAGGCGCGGTCAACGTCAAGGACACTCCAAGGTCGCAATTGTTGAGAAAAAAATGATTATTGACCATTTTTTTGTAGTCGAAGGATGTGTTAATAATAAAAGTCAAAAAACCATTCTTTATTATCATGTGTAATTTTTTTGCAAACCATTCTAAAAAATAGGTTTAACATTTTGGCGCATACACTTAGAATCTGCTTATAGAAGACCCCCTTACCATCTAGATAGTCAAAAAATTGAATTACAAAATTACAAAATATTCAGCTTAATTATCTCGTTACTCAAACTTAGTATCTATAGAATAAGTTAGATAGTTGGTCAGTTACCAGTGGTGACCAATCGTGACCAATGAACTGCTACCGACCAAAAGGGACACGCGTGAATTAGGCCTGGGAAGTATTGTCCTGAGTATCCAGTTTAAAAATCTTTCGAATTTTAATTTGAAAGACTGATATTTTAGAGAATTTCAAGGCGCATCTTGTTTTCCTATTGCAAAAATTTGTAGGTTTAGTATTTTTTGAGATAATTGGTAAAAACTGCATTTTTTAAAAACGAAAAATTCCAATCTTTTTTCACTTCAACTCGCGCTAATTTAGCCAATTTTCAGAAGTTTTCGATTTTATCAATACTACAGTACGTGTTTAAGTCTTTTTAAACTATCTAAGAAAGAAAAATGACAATATTTTAATAAACAAAATAGTTGTTAATTTTTTTTTGAAAGATTGCCAAAATCATGAATTTTAACCTTCAAGCGCTTCGTTTAGCGAGCGAATTTTAAGCTACGGAATACTTCCAGTGAGAAAGTTGTTCATTAAGGTTCAAAAAATATTTCTGGAAATTTTTAATTCAATTTGGTTAATAGTTCAAAAATTATGAATGTTTTAATATCCACAAGGCAATGATGATGCTGCCCAAAACGTGCCTTGCTAGCTACGTACGGGCAGCAGCGAACATTCTTTTTTTTTTTAATTAATACGGTATTAACTTATCTCAAAAATAATGTTTTTCCAGCTATTCTCAAAAATAATCCATTCGCTGATTCTTTGCTTTATTTTTAGAATTCAGAGAAGAGCACCAAAAGCAGGTACTGTTGTGCATTGTTTTGTTTCGGTATATTTGACTTGACCTTCACTTCGTTCGCTGCAGCCGCCAGCCCGTGCCCCGTAACCCGTCTGTAGCTCGCAAGGCACGTTTTTAAGCAGCGTTAACATTGCCGCGTGGATATTAAAACATTCATAATTTTTGAACTATTAACCAAATTGAACTAAAACTTTCCAGAAATATTTTTTGAACCTCAATGAACAACTTTCTCACTGGAAGTATTCCGTAGCTTAAAATTCACTCGCTAAACAAAGCGCTTGAAGGTTAAAATTAATGATTTTGGCAATATCTCTCGAAAAAAAATTAACAACAATTTTTTAATAAAAATATTGTCGTTTTTCTTCCTTAGATAGTTTCAGAAGACTTTCAAAATTGACACTCTGGGCAATACTTCCCATTGAATCCACGCGTGTCCCTTTTGGTCGCCAGCGGTTAAATTAGATGCAATCAGAATAATCAGATGGTTGTCACATAGTTCACCATCCAATACGTTAAATATCCATTTTTCTCCGTGTTTATTTTTAAACTTGAGGGACAAAATGACTGACAAAAAAATGTCTTTAAATAGTCAGATAACGAGGTATTAAAAAAAAATTAATCTTTACTGGACAGTTTGGAGGCTGGAGGCTGGAGACTGGACTGTGGAGCAATGGAAGAAGATGATTGTTGGGTGTGCGCGCGATGCTTGCAAGACTGACGTCACGCCTCGTCTGATTTCAAACTCAAAGCTCACTCCAGCTCACTCAAACTCAGTCGCGCGCCGACCGTCGCGGTTGTATCTAACCATTTCGACGTTCTTCAAGGTGCGTGTACTTTTTTCCGATTCAAAATTAAAATTCCCTTCAACGACCGAGAATTTCATGACGCAGTTAAAACGTGGTGCAGAAGCGTTCGTGTAAACCTCTCGATGTTTCGATCGGCGACAAGTGTCATCAACAGTGTGTTGCCGAAAATAATCCCAACTCGAATGTCAAGTTCAAAAATCACAGTTGTCAATTGAAATCCTGCATAGAAATACTTGTATAAAGCTGATTTGTCAAAATCAACAGTTTCCATTTAATTCATCAGAGAATTTGTCCCGCAAATGTAGAACATTTCATCGAATACAAGTGACTAGCGCAAGTAACCTGTTCTGATGTATACTGACGTATTAACACGAAGGTGTATTACGGATGCAAGTCCACGTGTTCTGACAAGTTATTCGGCGACATTCGATGGGGTCTGAATCACAAGTAGATAAATGAATCTGCGAGCACTCCATCACTTGCACGACAAATTTGCTCTGTAATCGAATAAAGCTTCCAGGTTAACCGAGGTGAAACAGTTTGTGGATCCTCCCTAGAGTATGACAACCACTAGCAAAGGATTTCCATCTAAATTCTTGGAATGCAAGTGCTTTACGTATAGCCTTTGTACATCAGAGTTTTATTGACTGGAGAAATCCTTGTCATGTGATACTGAAAAGTTTGCCGAGACGGATGCCAAAGTTTCAGTCTGAAAACGAGTAAATTGTGAACAATTTTGTTGCTTGGGAAGCAAAAGGCGAGAGAGCAACTTGTCTCTTATACGACTTCGTATACGTTGCCTATCAATTATCAACTATGGTGAATAATAGGGTATAATAAGAATCATAAGAATCATCATAGCAATTGACAAGAAGCTAAAAAAAAAATCTAATCGACTTCGAGTTTTGAGCACGAATATTGAAATAGCGTGTTTGGATCAAGTAACCTGGGACAGTGTAAAGGAGGAGTGCAAGTTGAATGGCTAATCTCGAGATTAATTAAACCGCAAGAGTTCGTGCGTGTGGTGAAGTTCTCCAGTTAGTAATAATGCATTGTATAGTTATGGTGTATAGGCGATAATCTTTGCGTCAATCCTACCCGGTCAAAATGATGATTAAGATTGTGCTTATCCTCTTGGGGATTGGAGTTGCTCAAGCGGATAATTTGGGTATGAATTAACATTATCATAGATATATAACATTTGTATATATGGCAATTATTTTACATGCAATGAGGCTATTTATTAGCTTGGAGATGAACATGTTTGAAATTTAAAATTTTGACGTAACACAGCATATAAAATCGAATGTATTTCAAATTACATTCTAGGGACCATTTACGAATTACCTATCGCCCTTTAGAAGGAGGGGGGGGGGCGTGATAGGGCGATAAAATTTTACCTCTGCCTTTTGCTGCGTAACGTAATGCTTCCTAATTCTCTTTATCTTTAAAGCTCGACAAAACTAAAAAAAAAATTATTCTTATTAGAATCCACTGGGATTTTCTTTTGGCTTGATTTTCTATGGTAGGATTGGTTTAAGCATTATGGTGATATTACGAGACTTTTTTATTTAAAAACAAATTTTAAAAGATAATTTTGAAATGTATTTATAAAATTATAAACTTATTCTTTAGAAGATTGTCAATTTGTTATATTGCGCAGTAAAAATCAGATTTTAGTGGCTATAGTTCATAATTTTTTTTTTATTTACATACCACAATTCGAATTTCGTATTAAAAACTTAATTGAGTTTTCGAGCTAGGTTCTTAGTAATTTTGCATGCCTCTCAGCCTTCAAATATAAGTATATACATAAAAGCTAATATTTACGGTAGATTTAATATGCACTTTACTTGAACTCAATGGAAACAGGAAGAAAGTATATAATAGAGACATAAAAATGATGACGTTAAGCTTACAATGCAGTAAAAATATCCCGTGGAATATTTTAGTAAGCTTTTAAGTAGGTACTCTTCTTAGCTCTTCTTACTTTTTCAATCATAATATTTAATCACTCTTAGTTGAAATACATATAATACATAATTTTGGACATTGATCTCAGAAAAAGATTAAAAATGGACTATAGTATTTTAGGGTCATTCACAAAATATTTACTATTTTTTTTTCATCCTTTTGACCCCCTTCCCCTATCATGATAGACCGTAATATTTATTAGACCCCCTTTAAAAATACAAGATAAATACTAAAAACATCAGTATGTAGGTCAGATTGTAATCGAATTTTTAAAAATCTATACTTTGACATCAACATAATAAAACTTTTTCAAAATTACAGTGTTTGGATTCATGTTCAAGTTTTGATATAAACCTGCTGTTATAGTATATTTCTCTATTAATAATTTATGCCGATGTTATGTTTATTGTTCCATGGATTCTCCAGATATTTTTCGCGATTGTTATAATAATTATGATAATTTTCAAAATCTAAAAGATCGTTATCAACCATATCCGCGTCCAATCACCTTTCGAATACAAAAGCCCTGCGCTCCCGATAATTTCACGTTTTTAAACTGTGTCTAAAAAGGTTCTAAAATGCTTAAAATTACACAAAATATCGTTAAACCCTTTAAAAATATTAAAAATTGTATGAAATCAAATCTTTAAAATTCCTGAAAATCCAATGAAATTTC
>JAUESI010000034.1:6006973-6022410 GCA_032275145.1 Synergus laeviventris
CCGACAAATTATTATTACCGCCCAAAATCAGCCCATAATTAACCCGAAATTCTGGCATAAAAAAATATTGATATTCTGTTGTGGAAGGTACGTGATAGCTGAACGCAACTCTCAGATCTCTCGGAGTGCGAAAATGTGGCGTGAAATTATGTCTGTAAGGTGAGAATTAATCAAACAAAGTGATCTCTCAAGCAGATACACTCTCGCTCATCACCTCGGGTTTCTCTACATTCAGGAATTTAGGCAAGGTATGCATCAGTAGGCATTCAAATCGACATTTGAGAAATAGGCGCGCTATATAAATATATCGCCTCAAAACAGTGAAAACACTTGTCGGCGGATCCATTTCATAATATAAGGGTAAGCTAGTCGACCAGTCTCCAGTCAATGCACTGACATTTAAATTCCGGTATTCCAGTTAATCCGGCAAGATTTATGGATGCCCATTATACGTGTATCCAAGAGGATATTTTCAACGGAGTAAAATGCGATCGATTGCCGCAATGGAAGATTGCAGAGTCACGCTTTATTCGTCGAGAAAAGGCTATCGAAAGCTGCTGTAGTTTATGAATATTCATCGCCTTTTAATGCAGTCTCAATCTCCGATATCGCGAGGCTCATATAACCCAGATTCCATGCACATCTTACTTTTCATCTCTTCACGTTCACGCGAGATTGCCACCTGTACTCTCTGGAAGGTGCCAATAAAGGTCGAACAAGTCGAGAGATAAAAGTTGCACTTACAGTAATGCGTTGCTGGAGCAAAAAGAGTTTCTTGTTATGTGGAAGAATTGAAACAACATGAGGTGGGTAAAATTGTATTCAGCTCGATCCCAACTCAGCTTAGCTTGAAAAATTATCAGCTCAGCTCAACTGGATTCCAATCAATTTTACTCATCCCTAGTTAATACATATTTACTAGGGTGGTCCAAAAAAACACACTTTAGAATTTTTTACATAGGCCCTGTGAAAATAGAGGACACGTATTTTTTTATTTTTAAATGAGTTAAATATTAGAGCTACGCTTTTGTTGCAAAGCTTTTTATAAATTTATTAGTGAAAACAAGAGAATTTTCGCTGATGCCTATGTCTAGTATTATATTTTAACTTTAGCATTATATTTTTATTGCACTAATAAGTGAATATAATTAAGAAATGTTTATTGAATTTTACATAAACTATTTGGAAGGGGTTTTGGTAGGGCCCTGGCCAGTTTGGATGTGGAAAACTGGAAAGAACCTCACAAGGCGCATCACGCTTCCACTGGTGAATAGTAGTAGGGCAAACTAAAAAAATATTCTTGGATTAATTATTTGTAATATTTGATTACTTAACTGGTTAATTTTCGGAAAAAAATTCCAATATAGAAAAGAGGTAATATTGAATCGAAAATAGATTCTCGCAATCCAGAAATCTGAAGCCACAATCTTTTTTCACCCATTGGTACCTATTTGGATGATTTTCAAGTAATTGAAAATTTTTTTTTATTTTTTAAAAAAATTGTAGACGATATTAAAGAATGCTTAAGGATTTTAAAACAACTCAAGAGATCTTAAGTAATTTTTAGGAATTTGAAAAAATTTAAGAGTTTCGAGATTCTCAAGTAATTTCAAAACATAAAAAATACTTTTAGATTTTTTAAAACCTTTTCTCTTAAAAATATGAGATTTTTTGAAATCCTTTGAATTTATTGAAATCTTTAGAAATAGCTTGAAATGTTTTTTTAATTTCTTCTAAGTCTTCTGGAAAATCTCTTACAATCTGTTGAGAAATTCAAGGGATTTTTAATGATACTGAAATTTCAAAGGATTTAAAAAGAATACCAAAAACAGTTAAGGATTTGCAAGAAAATTCAAAGATTTTCTAACGGATTTTAAGAGAATTTAAAGCGAATTTCAAGTGACTTCAAAGAATTTTTAAAGAATTTAAAAATAATTTAGGGAGTTTCAAAATTTTTAAGTAATTTAAAAATTTTGGCAAGTCCCAGGATTTTCAGTTATTATTTGCAGAAAATTGTAGAGTTAACAAAGCAAAAACTCTTGTAATTAAAAAAAATTTTTTTAAATCTCCAGTTGTTAAATATTATGAAAAAAATACAATCTTAAAATGTAGTGTAATAATAATTTACATGAAAACCTGTATAAACTCTTTTATTTCAAGTGATTTTAAGATGGAGATTCTCGAAATTCAAGGGATTTTAAAAGATGACTAAAAAATACTAGAATTTACCAGAAATTTCAAAGATATTAAGATATCTGGAAGGATTTCAAAAGGCAAATAATTTTAAAGAATTCCAAAAAATGTTTAAAAATTGCAAAATTTTGAAGTAATTTTGAAACAAGAAATGTTAGGTATTCCCTATTTTTACCCGATTTGGTTTTGACGTGAAAAACTCTTTAATGTCCTGTTTCATTATCAACAATATCTCTGTTTCAAATTATTACATATTTTCATTTTGGGAATACCAATGTAAGATTGGTATTAATGAGATATTACTACTATATCGTTGCCCCATAAATGCTTAACAGGTTTTTATCTGCTTTCATTTTCTTCTTTAGAAAACGATTCTTAATTAAACAATAAGTTGTGTATAAAAATTTCCGTTAATAAATCAATATAGAAAGCCTTTTATAAGGTCCCAAATATTGCTATTTTATGAAAGTTAAAGTGTTAAAGTTAAAGTTAAAGTCCACCCTAATATTTACCTCTGTAAATCTGAGTTAATTTTGAACTAAATTGTTTAATATCCTCCTATATTTCATTTGATTGAACATTGTGCATTTGCAAAACACTTTTCATTTTTCGTGCTCAAAAGTAGACCTGCATGCGCCAGAGTGCGTCGAACTTACATCGTACAGCTTACAATCATGTTGTACGGATATAAACAATGAAGTCTTGGTACTGAAATACCTCCTCTTCGAGTTGAAAAGTTGCTCATTTAGTGCTCTTGATCTTGCTTATTTCGAAAACTCAAACTCTTTTATTTTTTTCAGACGAGCTTTTTTGCAGTATATGTAGTTTAATAGTAGAAAATGTATGGAGATTGAATTTAGCACGTTAAAAAAAATAAAAGTTCTAGAATTTCCAGAATTATTTTGTAAAGCAGGATTTTATTTGAACAATAATTTTCAAGTTTCTGTTACCGGAGTTCTCGCATTTTTTCGAAAAATTGCGGAGCACAAAATGTAGAATTTGAAGCATAAATTAGCACTAATTAAGCACTTAATTTTGATGTAGACCCTTTTTTGAATTGGACGATGTTGTAATTCCAGCTTTCGTACCTTTTGAAAGACAGAAACCATATGTACTAGTAGAGCCCTTATATGCAGGAAAATCTGCGAGTTTGTTTTCTCTCATTCAAAACATATGAGTTTAGAGTTTCATTTGAAAAGCACTCAGTCTGAAGTCCTCAAAAACATATTTTACGGATATTCTCGCTCTATCGCCCTCAAAACTATTTCTCATTCTAACTGTTCCGACTGTTATTCGTTTATTTCCTTTGCAAAAGTGTTAAGATAAAATTGTAAGCGTTCAGTGTGTGAATCCGGTTAAAGTTTGGGGCATGTTTGTTTGCGTTGCTTTGAGAAAGTCATCTGTGAAGCACACTTGCAATCGTTCCTTTTGTTTTGAAGCTCCGATGTTACGTGCTATGAACCATTCTTCATCGTAGACGCGATAAAACAATGCTATCACACGTCGTAAGTGTTTCCAGGATGTGCAGAAATTTCGAAGTAATTGTTATGTTGGACGATTCTCGAACGTATGGAGTGTTCAAAATTTAGCTCAAGCTTTATGACTTTTAAAGAAATTTCTGCTATAATAATAAATGGAAAAGATCTTTATTTTAAATTCAAATAAAATGTAAAGTTCATGCCCCTATTGTAACGAATTCTTACTTGAATAAAAACGTCGACATAAGAGCTTGTTAGTCGTTATATAGTACGGAAAAAAAAAAGTCTTTTGAAATCACGTTAACTGCAGTTCGAGTTACTTTGTGAAGGCTGATGATTGCAAAAAGATGAGAACTAACTAGAAAATGTTCTACTAATTGCAATAATGAAAAGCTTCGTTCAAAAGCTTTTTTTCACTTGCGACGTAAACTGTGAATAAAGATTTACAATGCAATTTTCCATTTCTCTTTTGATATCGAATGTGTAAAATGATATTTCATTGTTTATTTACGATAAATCCATATGTTACATAATATTAAGTTGCAACTTTTTTTGTTACAGGTAAGCTTTCAAATGGAATTTAATTCATCATGCAGATCGCTACAGCATCACTGCATCACGAACAAGTAATTATTTAGTGAATAATCTTTCTCAGAAAATTAAAAAGAGAAATGCAGACCTTGGTTTTTGAGAGGCCTGATCTGTTTTTCTTCTATTGAGAGAAAACCACTCCCACATCTGCCAAATCGAGCAACACATGATCTTTATCTTGGAAAGATTTACAAGTTCTTAAGACCTGATTTCATTGTCTTTACAACAGAACTTAGAAAATCTTGCGTTTATAGCTCTTGAAAGCACAAACTAACTTTGCACAACTTTACTTTAAAGTCTTATAAACTTAGCGTATATTTCTTCAAGAGATCTGCAGATACAATTAATGATTTTCCCCTGCACAATATCTTCCCTTACTCTTCTCTTTTCTTTTTATTCTTTGCTCCTTTCTTTATTCATTGCCTTACTTTCCTGTCTGGTACAGAAAACTATAAATGGAAATGATTTCTTACCCTCCATCCGGGAAACACTTCACCCAAAACGAGACACGCAAACCAATTTAATCCTTTGCTAAAGTAAACAACTGAACGTTTGTGTTTGGAACTAAAGGTTGGAAGTTTCTCGTAAGAACAGACCCGAAGCTTGATATGACACGGCCTTCTTATTCTGGGAATGATGCCGTTGAAAAGGATGAGGGAAAAGAACAAGATACCATATGTGCCGGACGTAGAAGTCCGTGTTCAGCATACATTAACCAATGATAGTGTCGCATTGCTTTTCTATTAAAAAAAGTCACAGCATTCAGTTTCCCTTCGACTTGAGAGCAATTTCAATTGCTAAAGCTTGAATTATGTTACGACGAAGATATCAACAAATATTGACGTAATATATTGACAATGAGATAGAAAAATAATAGTATGCCCAATTAGGCCCTTGCTTGGGACCTACAGTGGCTGCTCCTTTTGTTGTGTCAAACTGGATTTGCCACAAAAAATCCACAGTCAGTTGAAAGAAAAAACAAAAAAAATTACTTTCAAAAAGAAGATTAAATTTTTATTAAAAATGTTTTAAATACTTTTTTATCGTCATTTTATTTTTTTATTTTTTTGGAATTAAATTTGGATTCATTACCCGTGCAGAAATTGCAGTTTTTATGACAAGATCTGTTTTTTTTTTTTACTTGTTTGGCGGATACTCGGTCGTATGTTTCACGAAGATATCAGTAAGGGTGGAGATAAGTCCCAGGAGAGACGGATTGAGGACTCTACCGCACTTGTATTCCACGATAAAGCTCTCCTGACCTGAGACAAAAGTACTTAATGCATCTGAAATAGTTATAGGTAAACTATTGAATCAACCAATACATTTATTTGGATTGAGAGCAACGCGAAGTAAACACATAATATTCCGCAAAACACAAACAATTACAAAACAATTACATAAAGTTAGGACCGCCAAAAAATCAAGATTAGAGCCAAAATTTCCAAAAAAATTTTTTGGCCCAGCACCGCCTGGCACAACAAAACTTTCCAAATAAGACACTTTTCTCTCAGAATTATATTTACGAAAATTTTAGATAATTTTATCTCAATTATTACAAGTTCAAAAAAGTTGATTTAATTTTGAAAATATAACTTTGAGTGAAAAGTGTCTTAGGGAAGCTTTGGTATGCTAAGCTAGCACAACTCAGCACAACTTTTTTTTTTTTTTTTTTTTTTTTTGAAAAACAGAATGGTGGTGCTGGACCAAAAAATATTATTTGGAAATTTTGGCTGAAATTTTTATTTCTTCGAAAAATCTTTTGCGGCACAATTGAGCACAAATCTAGCACAATTTAGCACAACTTCAATTTGTTTTGAAAATTCAGGTTGACGGTGCCGACTTCTCGAGCATTTATTCTATTGATAAATCAAACTCGTATATACATATATATTATATATATGGGCGCTTTGCGCGCCTACCCCAATATAACATTCTGGTAAATTCTATAATTTAATTATTAATACTAAATTAATTAAATTATTAAGTTAAACGAAATCCATATTTTTCTAATTGATTTTTGACAACTTTACTGAATGTATATTATATATTTGAATTTTTTATATATATATATATATAATCTTGACATATATTTTAGACGTCAAAAAGGGCGCATGTTACTTGGGGTTAAGAAAGGCTTATGTCACATTGGGGGCCAAGAAGGGCGTATGTCACATTGGAGGCCAAGAAGGGCATATGTCACATTGGAGGTCAAGAAGGGCATATGAGATATTGGGGGTCAATAAGGGCGTATTGACACATTGGGGGTCAAGAAAGGCGTACGTTACATTGGGTGTCAACAAGAGTGTATTTCACATTGTGGGCCAAGAAGGGCGTATGTCACATTGGGGGGTCAAGAAGGGCGTATGTCACATTGGGGGTCAAGAAGGGCATATGTGATATTGGGAATCATCAATAAGGGAGCTTTATCACATTCGGTGTCAAGATGGGCGTATGTCAAAAGTGGGGTGAAGAAGGGCGTATGTCACATTGGGGGGTCAATAAGGGCATTTATCACATTCGGTGTCAAGATGGACGTATGTTAAATTGGGGTTCAAGAAGGTCGTATGTCACATTGGGGGTCAAGAAGGGCGTATGTGATATTGGGAATCATCAATAAGGGCGCTTTATCAGATTCTGTGTCAAGATGGGCGTATGTCAAATTGGGGTGAAGAAGGGCGTATGTCACATTGGGGTCAAGAAGGGCGTATGTCACATGGGGTGCATGATCTTTTCACCGCAACGGCGGTGGCAAGATTTTTTTATAATATATATAAATATATACTATATATATATTACATATATATATAATATATATTATTTGTTGAATTCGATGAAGAAATGGCGACATAGATTTTGCAGGCGCCTGGAGGATATTTTCCTGGGGTCGCAGGATCAAAATTGAAATATATGTCGCCTCGGGCTATTCGCTCGCACATAATCCACCGCCTCTCTCGTTTCTTTCTTAATCGGATGTGTAAGGGTGGGGCGAGAAGCAAGAAGCTTTATGTATATACAACTTCGATAAGATCCACAGATCGGACAATTTTATTGAAAGCATATCGCAAACGTTCATAATATTGCTCGTTAAGTGAATATAACTAGTTTGTTTGACCTCCAAGAATGATCTCTACGTACAGTTTAATACGATGAACAATTCATCTAATATCTGATGAATATTAATAAAATTATATCCCTCTAATAATAATTCTTGATAAAATAGAATGCAAACTTCATGGAAAGCTGGGCAGCCATTTAAATTTACATATGTAGTATATAGTATATAAAGAATAACTGAAGAAAACTTTAAGTCCTCTTTCGAGCTAACATTTTATAATTATTTTTCCTATAAAGTGGATGATATGCATACTAAACTCCTTGACAAATTATAAAAGCAATAAAAAGAAAAGTTGTCTCAAAGGGGAAACTCGGTATCAAAAGTTAGCGCGAGTTAACCCCAAATTAAATTTACGGTCACTCTCCAGCTTCCATGTAACTCAACTTTCCATATTAAATTACGTTTGGCGTGATAAAAATTTCACTTGAAAGAATATGATCACGCTTTCCTATATTGATTATCTATATATATATATACAATTATACATATATAACACTGAATGTCTGTATGTATTCCGAAATCTCTTTAAATCTCTTTAATTGTAAAGTCTATAGAAATCTCTTCAAATTTTGTAAATTTTAAATTTCTGCTAGCATATGACATATAAGCATATATATATATGGAATCGAGCTATGTATTTGAAATCAATTTAGTATTCATTAAAGACATAACCTAATAGTAATTTAATGAAAAAATTTAAATTCAATCAATCAAACTCGGAGAGAAAGGACGTTATACACTCTATGGAAACCGGTTTTCCAAATATGATGTTCTGACGCTATACATAGCAATGGCACGAAATTGCCGAGTTACTATTACTTTTAGTTTTTTGAGGCCGGCGCAATTTAAAGAATTTGATGGCGAACGCGGAAGTAGTTTGTCAAGTTCGACATCACATTTTCCACAGTTGGTACGACCATGATAATAACCTAGTAGTCGAGTTCACGACTCACGAGCGAACCGGATTTTCCCTTGCGATATACTCAACGGGTAAAAGTTAACTTTTTAATAATCAAAAAAGTCATATTTCAAAATAAAACCCTGTGCAACCTTTACATTTTTGAAGAATTCATTATTTCATTCATATTTCATTCATATTTCACACATATTTCCTGAAATTATTTATCGAAACCCGAGATCGATGTCTGTCAGTCTCGTGTGTGGAAATTTGCATGCTATTCTCTTATAAATCCCTGTTGTAACATTTCAGTAAATTCATTGAAATCCGATTGTCAGTTTATTTGGTGGTCAGTTCTATACGTACTCTTTCAATCTGAATTATTTAAATTTTATTAATTATTAATAGTAGTTTTTTATTAATTCAAATTATGTGAAGTCGTTTACTATAAATTAGTAAAAAGGACAAACTAAATGATTTGGTAACCCCTTACTGAATGAATTAGTAACACATTTTTAGATTCCTTAAAAATGAACAAAATCTTTTAAAAATCATAAAAATCCTTTTAAATCGTTTAACTATTGAATTTTATTATTTTTAAATCCCTTAAATATTTGTCAAAATCTCCGAAATTCCTAAAAATCTTATCAAATTTCTTAAAATTACTTACAAAAATTATAAGAATCTTTTTAAAATGTTTAAAATTCCGTGAGAAATTTTTAAATTACCTAGAGTTCCTTAAAATCCCTTAAAAATTTGTCAATATCATGAAATTTTTTTTAAATTCCACGATAATCTTTTAAATTTCCTTCAAACCCCTGAAAATTTCTTGAAGTTACTAGAAACCCCTTAAAATTCCCCGAAAAAATTGTTAATTCATTATAATTCTTAAAAATATATTCAAATTTCATAAAATCTTTTAAAAAACATAAAAAATGGTATTGCAACATCCCTTAATAAAATTCCATGAAAAACTTCAAAATTTGTAAAAATCCATTAAAATCGCATAGAATAACAGAAAATTCTGTATAATAATTTGAAATCCTTGAAAATATTTTAAAATCTGTTAAATAACTATAAAAGCTATACAAAAATGTTAACATTACTGATGTTCAAAGAACAGTTAATTGTGAACAATTCAATTAGTAAGTAAAATTACTAAATAGATTATTAAGCTATTGTTACTAATTCGCTTTGGTAATAATTAAAGTTTTTTTTTATTTATATATTTCAAAGAATTTTACATGATATTTAAAAATCTTTAAGGATTTTCAAAATCATTTCAAAAGTGATTTCAAGGAATCTTAAAGGGATTTCAAAAATTTTACGAAATTTCAAAGATATCAAGATTTCCTAAAGGATTTCAAGAAAAAGAGCTATTTAAATAGATTCCAAGTGATTTTAATGAATCTCAAAAAATTAAAAAAAGTTTGAAGATTTTAAAGCAGTTTAAAAACGAAAAATGTTTTTGAATTCTTGAAAATTTGTTAAATCTATTGAAATCCCTTGAAATCTCTACTTGTTAAAAATTATGAAAAAAATATAATCATAAAATGAATTGTAATAATAATTCTCATCAAAAACCTGCTTATATATGTAAATATAACCATCTTTTATTTTCTTCATAAATAATTAAATGTGGAAAATTTCGAGAATTCCCTATTTTTACCCGATGTTTGGTTTTGACGTGAAAAACTTTTCAAAGCCCTGTTCCATTATCATCAATATCTCAGTTTTATTACATTATTTTAAGGTGGGAATACTAATGTAAGATTGGTATTAATAGTTTTTTACTACTATATGCTTGTCCAATAAATGCGTAATTATATAAAAATATCTTTATTGAAAATAAAATGGCAATTATTAGGATTGAATTTTTATAAAAATGTTATTGATGGAATATTCCTGGCTTCGACTGCTGGCTATATTTTTGACAATGCCTTTTGCTGCTGTAATCGAAATTGGTTACTTTTTTTTACTACTCTTTTTATTATTCAATAGAGCTTGACGAGGGGGATACATTTTTTGTTTTATATTTGAAATCAAATTTACAAAAATATAGCTATGTTATTGCTTCTTCTGGAAAATACTCTTTTTTATACAATCAGGTGGTTTCTCGCTTACAGCCCTCATTTGCTCTCACACCCTCTCTGATATTTTCATTCTTGCTCAACCACACCCTGTCCATCAAGTAATTACCATGAGCTAGTACCATACTATCGATTGGCTACTGCGTTTAGTTTAGTGGCAAGCACAGGTTCGGATTTGCTTAGGACTTTAGTGAAGGCTCAGATTATAAAGCACTGAGAACGGATTTGATTAAAAAAGGGATCAGTTTCTGAAAAAATACATAAAAAATTCTAGTAACTTTGTCAATATCTCTCCTAATTTTAAACTGAATTTCACAGGTTATTTAAAGTTATTCATCAAAATACGCTGGAAAAAAATGCATATCATGTCTAACTGTCATGGCACATTTATTTGCTTTACTCATTTATAATCATATCAATCAATCAAGCCTTTATTGATATATATATATATGTATATGGTTAAGAACATGAATAATTAATCATCAGAAATAT
The DNA here is from genome assembly GCA_032275145.1 of Synergus laeviventris. Taxonomy (NCBI): domain Eukaryota; kingdom Metazoa; phylum Arthropoda; class Insecta; order Hymenoptera; family Cynipidae; genus Synergus; species Synergus laeviventris. The sequence continues at coordinate 6,017,834 of JAUESI010000034.1, forward strand.
TGTAAGTGAAGCAATTTACGTCGATCGGTAAGATTTATGATGGAACACATTTTTTTGGTGTGCATTCTTGAAATTCAACTAAACACGGACGATCCTTAATAATAATTTATAAGATAGAGATAATTTATCCGGCCAAACTTTGTTCTCCATTTTATTACTAAAGGTTTAAGTTACTTTCCTTGTTAATGTACTTACCATTTTATTTATTGATTAATGTTTATCCGATTTTAGTGACTTCAAGATTTAGATTGAGTTCTCCTTTCAACATTAATCGTTCTTCCTTCCTCTTTTTTTGTCTTTTTTTTTAAATTTAGTCTCGCGCAATGAGCTCGATAAAGAGATTGCTACAGCCACCGCGCAAAGATTTCCTAATTGCAATCTCACCGGATTTAAACTGCAATCCGATCACTTCTTCGTCGTAACTACTTCGCCTAGACCTTTTAGCTTCTCTTCGTATATATTTGATAATGCTTCATCCGAGTTAGTCTTGATGGATTAAAAAAGTTAGCAACACTCCAAATCATGACAATCTTGCTAAAGTTTCTTTCTATATAAAAAAGTAGTGTTATTGAGCTACCAATCAATTAATCAATTATTTTCCGTTTTACGACATTTTTTAGAGTAATAAATAAAATAAAAAAAAATGTAGTAACAATGCCGACTCAATTAGTCGAATATTGAATACAGAAGCAGTGGCCTTTCAATTCACGTGATTTAATCCATAGATGCATGTTAACTGAGGAGGACTCTTGATTTCGCAAGCACTTGTGTTTGGCATAGGTCATTCATATTTCCACTTGATGAATATATAAGGGTCATGCGCCCGAAATCATGGAAAATCATAACTCAAATCCTTGAGTTCTCAATTGATTCAAAGATTAGGTGATTGCAATGAAGCCACTTCACTCCTCTCGCATTTTCGACCTTTCTCGCTTTGCCGGAAAACACAAATATATGTATTCCATCCCTTCCCATCCATCACTTATTTTTAGTTCATGAATACAAAATGAGGTGGCTTCTTAAAATAAGAAACATCATAACGTCTTATTTCACTTCCATCACCTTAACATAAGTTATTAATAACTAAGCTGAAAAAGTTCTACAAATTATGTTTTAATTCTTATGATTAGCCATTTTTTTAGTACTATCTTAATACATTAATCTATTTAGTAGTTTTACTTACTAATTGAATTTTTCACAGTGAATGGTTCTTCGAATATCAGTAATGTTCATCTATTTGTAGAAATAACTATATGTTGTTTTTGACATATTATTTAACTTTTATAGTTTATTTACCAGATTTTAGAAGATTTCAAATACATCGATTTCAGGTGAAAGATTCGCTGCTACAAAAATTAACCTTGTCAATTAAACTTTACACAAAACGAAGATAATTTTATGTTTTTAAACTCTCTCGGAATAATTTATCAGTTACTTAAAATGCCATGAATTATCATTAAATCTCTTCAAATTTCGTGAAATCACATGATATTCCTCAAAATTACTTAAAATTATTTAAAATATCCTTTTAAATTATTTTACATTAAAATTATCTTCTATCAACTTTATTTCATGCTTGAAATTTGCATTATTTATCAAATTAATTTTCGAACTAAAAATTAGGAAAAAAAGTTGATAATTTTGTTTGGTCAAAATAAGTTTTCATTCGTCCGCGACAAGTCTAATTATTTTTAAAGTAACAATTAAATAACCACGTTTTTTTAAATCTGGTGTCCTACTTGTAGTTCGCATTTACTCACACTTTGCCGTTTTCGCATTGCTGCTAAGGACACAGCAGTCGACGGTTTTTATTCCATCGTATAAACTTTCGACAAATAGCATGTAAACTTTAACCGAGGGAAATTTTATCTGTTTTTTCTGTGAAGAATTTCGAAGTATTATAAAGAATTTTCAGTTATTCTATGCGATTTTAATGCATTTTGTCCAATTTTGAAGTTTTTTTATGGAATTTTATTAAGGGATGTTGCAATTTTAGGAATTACCAATTAAGAAACTACTAATAATTCGTAAAATTTAAATAATTCAGATTGAGAGAGTAGACTTTTCATAACTCTTCCAAAAATGTATTTTTGGAATGGACTAAAGGGAATTAGATACATTCGAAATGGTTTAATCTGCGGCATTTAAAATTAACAGACAGTAATTGTGGCGCCAGTGTGCATATAAAAAGGAAATAAATTCTAGAGATACTTAATTCGATATAATAAATTATAATTTAAATTTCAGGAAATCTGACATTTGGGGTGGAATTTAATATCAGGTATCTTAGAAATTTTTTCGAGTCTTTGGAGATTTCTTTGGCTCCTATCATAAAAACGAGGTGGCGATTATGTTGAAAATAGATTCTTGTCATCTTAAAATCTGAAGCCACATTCTCTCTTCACTATCCGTGGGATTAGTTATTCGACGGCTATTATTATTATAAAAAGATTATATATACATGAAATATCATTAATTAACCGATTTTTCAAATAAGTACTGTAATATATAAATGCGGTCATTTTTTTAGAAATCGAAACCACAATTAAACATCCAGTAAATTTACTACAGTAAAGGTAGTTAATTCTGAAAAAAATCTAATTATTATTATTTTTTATAACGTAATACAAATGTAGGGACAAATTCTTTATAAATATATACTATTTTAGGAAAATTGTTTGAGTTTTTAAGATAAATTCAAATGAGCGCAGGGAATTTCTGATCGGCAAGTATCGATTGTCAAAAATCACAATCGATATAAGGAATCGAGTCCGTGCATCGTTACAGTTTTTCGATATTTTATACGTATGATCTTCTTCCAACTGATTTTAAGGAATGTTAAAGTTATTTCAAAAGAATAGAAAAGTTTCAAGATTTTCAAGTATTTCAAGTGATTTTAAAAGAACTCTAAAAAGTTTGAGGATTTTTAAGAAATCGTGTGAATGTTTTATAACAATTTAGAAATATTTTTATATCTTTTGAATTCATTTTACATCATTAAAATGATATACTCACTTCGAGATCTCCAATTTATATGGTAGAAGTATTTTAAGAAGATTAAAAAAAATCTGAGGTACCTATTGTCAATTGTGAATTGTCATTATATTGAACGTGCTAATGATCTTAGCCGCATGAATGCATGAAGCTGCTGGAGTGTAAGTGTTGAACAACTTTGCCTAACTATCTAGATACTAGAACGTTACTCCTAGCTTCCGATTCACTTCCACAAGTTTCCTAGTCACCAGGAAAATTCTCATTGCAGGAATACATACATCTAATACATTTACGGGATTCCGAACTTCTATCCACTTTGGACACAACTTAGTAAGATTCTCTTAAGGAATTTCTGACTGACTGCTATGCGAATCTTTGAATCTCATCTATCGAAACAGTTGACACGAACTAGGAAGTTGTTACTATTGAATTAAAGAGTAAATACCTCTTATAGAGCTTCAGATTCAAAAACTTAGAGAAATTTACATTTAGTTTGAGATCCTAGGAGGTTTATTTAAATATTTAAAAAATGGTAGTTTTTTCAATGTAAACACTTTAATTTGAAGGAATATTAAATGAAAAACCTATGTTTGAAGTATAGTTGAGAGCATTTAGCTTGTATGTAGGCTCAAGTACTATTGATCCCTAATACCTACTTCACCCAAGCGTTTCAAAATTACAGCCATCCATTCAAGACATTCCCTCAGTCGTTATTAAAGCTTGAGAAAATATAGAAAGAGACATAAAAGAAGATTAAGATGGAAGAAAGAGATTACTAATAAAATGAATTGTCATACTTTGGTAGGAAAGTGCGCCCTAAAAAGTTTATTGTCTGGAAATAAAAATTATAAAGTTATTTTAGGTTGAATTTAATCTTTCTGAATTGGACAATAGGTTCACTTCGAAATAATTTTGATTTTGGAAATATTGTAGTTGATAATAACAATTTTTTAAAAATTTTACAACATTTTAACCCGTGTAGAAATTGCTCTATTTAACATAGGGTTCTGATGAGGCCTTGGTCAGGATTTCTATTTTCATAGAATTATTTTTATGGTAAATCCGGTACAAATAAGGAATTTCTGACATTTTCCACACAATTATTTATGCAAAGATAAAATATGGTTATCTTTATATATATATAAAACATTTCACTAATATTGTGTATTGTTAACAAATACTTGTTTATGACTATATTTTTTTCATAATTTTTTTACAATTAAAGATGTAAGGAAATTTCAAAAGATTACCAGAGTTTGTAAATCCTGAAACTATTTTGAATATTTTTTTTTGCTCTCTAAGATCACTTGAAATCTCTTGAAATGACACTTAATATCCCTTAACAATTTTCTATATTGGAAATTTTGCAAAATCTCTTTAAATTCCCTGAAATCACAAATATATTTAAATTCTCTAAAAATTACTTGAAATCTATTTGAATCGCTTTAAATTCTCCTGAAATCCTTCTGGAAATCTTGATATCTTTTAAATCTTATTAAATTTCTTTTAATCATTTGAAATCACCTAGAATCACTTTAAATTTTTTGAAATCTCTTTAAATTCCTTAACATTGCTTTTAAATT
>JAUESI010000034.1:6030244-6061266 GCA_032275145.1 Synergus laeviventris
TCCATAATTCCATAATATAAAAAATCATGGGCGTTTTATAAAATACCATTAATGAAATACATTCTTTTAAAAATTTATTTATAATATATAGCTGTATATATCATTATTTATAAAATAATAGAAGAGGGAATTGAGGATTTTTAAACAATTTTCCAACTATTTCTAGATTTCTACTAAATAAAAACGTGGAGTTAAACCACAAGAAATGGCCTAGTTTTAGAGAGAAATCTTTATTGTTGCAAACGTAAAGTTGGCGAAACTAAATTGCTCTTATGGTAATTACCAATGCCCTTAATCGCCTGATTTTCGTCTTTGGCAAGCCGCTACATTTTTTATGATAATTCAAGTACCACTGAACGTTTTTCAAGTTTCTTAGGCTCATTTTAAAGGGGAGAGTCCAAGGTTTTTTTATATAGAACGTAAAGCGAGCTGAATATGGATCATGATGATTTATAAAAATAAAAAATTAATAAATAATCCATTAAAAAATAGTAAACTTTCCTCGTTGTTAGGGGTTGTTACCGAACGTTTCTACTGGTTGCTATTGACCGCTATATTTTATTTACTTTGAAATAATATATATATATATATATAAATAACCAGTTTAAGATCATGTATCAATTATCCGACCTCTATATTATCAGCAATTCTTTCCCTGCAACGCTATTTTTAGATTTATAGAGATATCGAGTTGAAAATTAGTAAAATTAAAGGAAATATATACTAAGGTACGTTTATCTGGTGCTAAATATTTATGTTTATGAAAAAAAATCTCAATAAAAGTAGAAATGCCATTGCAAGGGAAAAAATGTCTATAAGGAAAGAATCGGATAACTAATCCATATGGCCTGAAGGGCGTGTGTTACTTACCATATGAGCACATTTGGATAACCCAGGTTTTCCTACAATTACTTTAAAAAAAAAATAATAGTGCACAGATGTAATGTACATGAACATGATCGTCTGTGGAATATTATTTTTTTCAAAAAGTAAAAATTGTGAGAAAAAACCTGAATTATCTAAATATGCTGACGTGGTAAGTAACACATACCCTTAAGATCATATATTACAACATGATTTGGTTGTCGCAAAAACTGGAAAATTAATTCCTGCAATATAACTCTTTCTGGAAAAAATATATCGTCCTGAAACTGGGAAATAAAACAGAAGATGATAAATTACGTTTATCTGATTTGTTTCGTTAAAAATTTTACAAAAAGGTTTGTTTTTTTTTTGAGAAAATTAAAACTGAGAGCATTTTCCCTTTTATACGAAATAAGAACCAATTAGCAATGTTTATCTGCAGTGAAATATAAATAATTGTAGAAAAAGTTAATACACAAATTACCAATTCGGTGCAAGAATTTTTGACAGGTTTTTAAGATTTGAAGGTTTGAAGACAAAAGATTGCGGACAAGCGTAGAAGCTCGAAAAAAAAATTTACATACTCTGTTGATAAAAGTAGTTTGCTAGAATATATTGCGTGATCTCAGGCAATCTCAGGACAGGTGATACATGGTCTTAATGAGGAAACTTAAATTTTTTGTAGCAATGGCAACAGACTGTACATATTCTAAGTTTATATACAATTATACATGATACGCACTACAGCTTCACTGTGAGTAATCCATTTACGTGTCTACCGTCGGGACTTGAGGAAACCTCGACATATCCGGCTGTCAAGTTACTATATCAGCATGACAGTAATTATCAGTAACATTATGCTCACCTGTTTCTACAGATATGTGAGAGAGTTTTGAGATTATCGATTGGTTCACCCTATTCCTGATAATAATAGAGCAACCCGAAACTCTGAACTAACTATATTAATCGAGAGGAATCAGAGAATATATGGAACTACCAAAAATAATCTCCGATTTTCGGGCTATTTTCGGGCTTTTATTGAAATACCGACAAACAAAAATTCGAAAAAACAAAAGTCTGTCATTGATAACCTTCTCTTAATTTTGAAAAATAATTTTTTGACAAAAAGAACTATTTCGGAATTTCGAGCTATTCTCGGGCTTTTGATATACACAAAAATCCATTTCCCATAATCATCCCCTATCACTGAAAACAACCCCTCAATTTGGAAAATAATTTTTTGACAAAACAAACTATGCCAGAATTTTAGGATGTTTCCGGGCTCTTGAAATATCAAAAAATCAAATTAGAAAAAACAACCCCTATCATTGATATCCAATGCACAATTTTGAAAAATAAGTTTTAGAAAAAACAAACTATTTTTTGATATTTCAGTAGCCCGAAAATCAGGTTTTTTTGAGAAAAATAAAAGAGCCGAAAAATTTTCATTACCGCCTAAAATTATTCCATAATTAACCCGATATTCTAGCATAAAAAAAATCTTTATATTCCGTTGTGGAGGTGCTTATAGCTGAACGCAGCTCCAAAAATACTTCTGGAAATTACGTGGCATTACATTTATCACTATTTTATCTTGTATCCCTCACATGGCCCTAGATTGAAACTTTGTGGACATTTCAGTGTTTCTACGGTTCTTGTCTTGATGCTTTTTTTTGCACCCTTCTGTCAGCTTTGAATAATTCATGCACTGAAGATCTAAAAATCAATTTCTGTTTTCTTCATGAGAGCGAGGATGATTAAATCAGCGGTTCATTTACTTTCAGAGATTGTGTACCTAAAGAATTGTATTACTTGTGACACGACTTCTAAAATGCATGAAATAACATCTATCCACGGAGCTACTAAGGCTTTTAAACATATATACTTCGTTATCAAAGTGTACGTATTCTACGAAGCGTGTTTCTAGCATTTTCCACAAATACTTCACCGTTGTGTTCGTCTATTGATCGTTCGATACGGCGTCCCAGTATTTTGCTGTAGCGATGTTAAATGCGCGAAAAATCGAGTCTGACCGAGAATCACTCCCACAGAGCGAACTTTGGATCACCCTCGTCTCCTTATCTCTTTCCGATTTTTCTTTATGCCGTTTCTCTATTCAATTCTAAGAATTCAACACACATCTCGAGTAAGTTGAAGGCATATGAAAATTTCATTAAATCAATCTACAAAGGACGGTTCGCAATCAATAATAAGCGTTGACAATAAAAATGAAATGCGGTTCAATTCTATGATTTTTCATTCGGATTTGCGCATTGTTATGATTACACCGCAATACCGTAATTTCAATCTTGAGATTAGTTCCAAAATATAGACGCAGATGCTATCACAATAGGAAAGTTAAAAGACTGTTAATCCAGGTATTTTAAAATTATTTCCTAAAAGAATTTTGGCTTCAGAAGAATATTTTCCACTATTTGGTCGTTAACCGATCGATCATTTCTTCGACTTTGTTAAAATTGAATGATGCAGGTGTGTCCAATGCATTTTCTTCAGTGTTTACAAAGCAGTTTAATTTGACACTTGGTCTTTTCATTTGGTCCTTTCTGAAATTTACTTCTTCAGGTTTTGGGACAAAATTTTCTTTAGAAGCATGTGTTACTTCCCATATGAGCAAATTTAGATAGCCTGTTTTTTCTCACAATTTTTACTGTTTGAAAAACAATAATAGCGCAGACGTAAAGAATAAATGAACGAATTTTTGTTTTGATTGTATTTTAAACTAGAAACAGTTTTCAAATATTGATACATTTGCATTGAAAATAATATAAAAAAACTTGTAATGTATAGGTATTGTTAATTTTAATTGGAACAATATTTTGGGAAAAAATATTTTGTTCATTTGAACGTTCAAAACTGCTGGTACGTAAGAATACGACACGGACGTATGTGCACTATTACTTTTTTTAAAAAAATCCAAATTTGGAGAAAAAAGCGGGGTTTTTTTAATTTGCCCATATGGTAATTACCACATGCCCTTAAGCAATTCTAGCAGCTCTATATATATATAACTGTTGCGGCAAAAGCTAAAGTGGGTTGCAAAGTTTAAAATATAAGGGAAACTATATGCACTGTATTTTGCTGTCCTAATAATAAGGTCTTCTATTTTTATATATTTATATCAGGAATCACAGCCGGTCATCTATTTCCTTTATTATTAATCACAAACCTAAATTAAAAAAATTTAATTTTAATTTACTCACCAAAATAAAAAATTAAGGTTTTTTTTTGACAATTTTTACTTTTTGAAAAAAAATAATAGTGTACATACGTAAATAACGTAAGCACGTTAAAAAATTAAGTAAACCGATTTCTGCTAATGCCATAATTTTAGGCTCATTTAGGGCTCTTTAAATATCAAAAACCGGAAGTGGTCAGATTTTTTTTTTCCTTAAACGTACTTTTGTGCCAGCTTTACATTACATAAAGTGCCAAAACCAGTAAATAAAATCAAATTTGTTCCCCCAAATAAATTGTTTAAACAATTTTTCAAAAAAATAATACCACCAATTCGTTTTAGGACTCCTAAATAAAATGATCGAGTACCAGAAGTCGTCCGATTTTTCCATTCCTTTTCTTTTATAAACATAAATATTTATGCCACCTGAATGGAGTTATTTAAATTTGCTCATTTGCTAATTTCCCCATGCCCTTAAGGCCATCTTATTACTTATCAGATTCCCAAACTACCAGCTTTTATTTTTTCAGGCACCTTTATACTTGAAAACAAATAGAGAAAATGCGTTTTATTTAGTAGATAAACGTGTTCTTTATCGTTTTCTTTACGTTTATCTACTACGTACAATTCATTATAATTATTAGTTTTTTAATGTGTTGCCTGAAAACCTGAAATATGGTTACAAGCGTCACGTCACGTGAGTTATACATGGCCTTAAAAACCAAGAATTTTAAAATTAAATCACAAATTAAAAAAAAAATATAATAATTTTCTTTGGGAAAAAGTCTTCTATTCCTCTATTTTAGAAAGAATAGAGACTGTGATCCCTGTTATATGACAATTAAGGTCCGAATGCATAGTAATTTTTGCGCACCATATCCGATGAAAACCGTCTTTTGCCGAGTCTTGTCGAGCGTATTGCACTTTTTATCTGCAGAATTGGGCTAGATTGAAGTAAACGTATTTAGGACGTGAAGCAGCCAAGGGACTTAATTGACATCGGATAAGTTGAATTAGAATAAAAGATGGGTAGTTCGAATCCCTACTTTGCCAATTAAAAATCGTAATATATAATAATAAAAATGTTAACAAACGTTTCCCCGTGTGCAGTAATTTTTAAAAGCTGTTGGAAAGGTTAATAAAGTATTGCTATTTTTTAGGTGTCCGCCTCCGATTTTTTTCTCGTTTAAATATGTATGATAGAGCAAAATGAGTTTTAAGGGATGAAATAAGCGTCTGAAGTTTCGCTGAAAAATTATATTTTTATTATTTCAAGCACTTATAGCCGACGGTTTTGTATGAAAATTGGCAGTAATTATGTGTACGTCAAAACACATTTGACAGATAGTGCATCTATTATTTTAAGCCCTTATAATGGGTAAAACTACCCTTTGTCGTATATACTCCTAATACAAAATCTTGCGTGAATTTAAAAATAGATTATTTTTAATGAAGAAATAATTCTACTCTTGTTAAATAATACAACAGAAAGAAGTTTTGGAAGCAAATTATATGAATATACCCTTATTTGGGTGAACAACCCTTAAATGAATAAATTCTAAAATTAACACGTATTGAACTATAATTTCCGCATTTTGAAGCACAAATCTGTTAAATTAATTAAAAGTAGTATTATATGAGAGTACTGATATTATTACATCCTTATTAAAGAGCTAATCACCCTTCGCATTCATATAAGTTGCTGAATAAATAATTTAAACTAACCTTAAATATAGAAACTTCATTGAAGAATTAAGGAATTTATGAAAGTAAAGCTGTGTTTACTATTCTTAATTTATTCACTGTTGATTTAACACTATATAATGCTGCCTAAATTTTTAGCCATTTGTTAATCTAGAAGTAGATTGTAACAACCTTCAAAAATACAACAGTATAGATGTTTATGGATTTCGAATTTGGAAGAATTATATATATATATATATATATATCAGTTATAAATCAGTTATATTTCATCCTCGGGGGCTGTTTACCTCCAAATAAGGGTATATTCATATAATTTGCTTCCAAAACTTCTTTCTGTTGTATTATTTAACAAGAGTAGAATTATTTCCTCATTAAAAATAATCTATTTTTTTAAATTCACGCAAGATTTTGTATGAGGGGTATATACGACAAAGGGTAGTTTTACCCATTATAAGGGCTTAAAATAATAGTTGCACTATCTGTCAAATGTGTTTTGACGTACACATAATTACTGCCAAGTTTCATTTAAAATCGGCCGGCTATAAGAAAAAACACGTGTCTCTTAGTTTTTATGCTCTATCACTTATTTAAAGGAGAAAAAAAATACTTGTTAGTGTAGATTTTCGGGAAAAAGAAAATAATGCCATTGCAATGTCCTTTTGAGAAATTATTTACTATTGCCAAGCCAGAGCCAAGCATATATGCACTATTCTAACCACAAAATTTGACAATTTCCTCACGGGATATTGCAGAAGTTAGAATTTATATCCTTTAGTTTCAGACTTTAAAGATTTTGCGACATTTTGAGTTTTAAAATCGGCGACGGGCCGATTTTATTATGAATAAAAAGTTTTTAACATTCCCATGAATAAAATATATTTCCCAATGCTATTTTATCCAGAAATATTGTTAAAACTAAAAATGACAACAGAAATTACAAGTTTTGTTCATACACAATTATTTTCAATGCAGCTGAGTCAATATTTTAAAACAGTTTCTACTTGAAAATACAATCAATACATAAAATCTGTTGATCTGAACGTACAGAACTTGTCAGTCATATTTTATTTCGACAAAATCGCACTTAAAATTGACGAGCGCTGTAAACACGCACGTTTTATCTTTTCTCATTGACCAAAAAAAGGCTTCTATTTTCATTGCTAACGGGACATGATTATTATAGTACTGATTGATTCAGTAAAAGTTGTCATATCACCCCAACAATCAAATCCAAAAATGGTCATTTCAAACTGAATCACAGAAACGCGAATACATATCTCCTATACTATAAAACCAACCATAAGTGTCCTTTTCATATACAGAATTGTTCATGAAGCATGATATTTTGTGTTAAAAGTTCGTGTATATAGTTGAGATAAAAGGTTTTTGACAACTATCTTTGATTTCAGGTTAATGGCGTTGCAGCAGCGACCAAGTCACGAAAAGGACATTGCACCGTACATGATACATAGACATAGGGGTTAAAATTCGCCAGCGCGCAAGTCGGTGTTCCTACCACCATCCCCGTTTTTACCCTCTTCCCCATCTTCCCCATCATCCCTTTCGACCTCACCTCTCTCTCCCTCTCTCATTTCGTCTTTCACCCTCTCACTCAGTCTCGTTATCACTCTATGCGCGATTGCGCGCAGTGCATGCATTCAAGATTCTGGCTCATCCGTAGGCGCAGAGGGCGCAAAGCGTGCTGAGGGCGCAAAGCGTGCAAAGGGCGCACGCGCTAACGCATGCGCTTAACCAAAGTATGACCTATGTCACCTGTCGCATCGTCAGTGTGACCGTGACCGTCCGCGAGTTGTGATCGCAATTTCGCGAGTTCGCGAGGAGGCGAACAAGCGACAAGCTACCGGTCATCCTGGATACGTTAAAAAGGGTAAAACGATCGTTCGCACGACGACCGGTCAGAATGAACATGTGCTGGACGATCGTTTTATCGACCGTCTCTAAGGACGTGCACACCCAGCTGATGCAAACCAAGTGAAGTTTTGTGTTTTCCTCCCTTGTGCTGCCCGGATCTATATTTCCGCGGTGGCGGTGGAAGTGTTCGGGTTGTGTGTTCCGTTATCAAGCATTTGCTCGGTGTGAGACACGTGACTCACCGTAATGAGGAATCCGACACATCTCACCCAGCTTCTCCTTGCTTCCTGTTGGAGCGTCGCGATGCTGAGCGTCGTGTTCGCAGCCTGGCAAGAAAACGTCAGGCCGAAGATGTACGTCCAACTTGGTAAGTTTGAAATTCTATCTATCTGTATGTAATGTACCATATATGTATACAACAGCGAATTTCAGTAAGCCACGAATTGTGAAAATTTGAGCGAATTTGTCAAAACAGCTAACAATCGACTTTTTTAAACTTCTGTAAAAGTCGGAGTATTAATAAAAACTTCCACGGGTTTCTATATTAGGCTTCATCAGAATTCGCACAGGGACTATGAACAACACACTGAAAAAAATTCTTAGTAGATTTTTCAACTTACTTACTTCAACTTACTTTTCAACTTAGTTGCTTGGTTCCCTAATGCCCCAATAGCACTTTTTTAGTCAAATTTATGTGTTGACATATAGTTCAATGAAGTAATAAGGAAAGCAGTCGATTCAGATAATATTTGATGTTGATTTGGCTGAATATAATGAGAATTGGAACAAATAAGATGAAGGTAGTAAACCCAACTAGTTTTCTTAGTTTCCTATTTCTGTATTTAAGTGAACTACATATTTAGTTACTTTTACTACTTCAACATAGTGAGTTCTACTACTAACTACCTATTAGTAATTTGTACTAATACGTTTTAACTACAGCAATAATGGTATTATCTACTATTAATGGTTAATAACTATAATGGTTGGTTTCAATAAGAAATTAGCTGGATTTACTACTTTCCAGTAGTACTTTTCAGTACACCGTCATTTTGGGAAAATTTCAATAGTTAAAACTTATTTAAACCTCTATAAAAGTCATGGCATTGATATAATCTCCCAGTTTGCATTTTAGTTTAATGAGAACTGGTTTTCCAGAAGAAAAAGTTATACTGAAGTTTCAGTTAATAATCACTAATTCCTCAGTAAATTTTCTCCATAATTAAATAGCCAAAAATTGGCCTCGCAAACAGTCCATAAATTTCCTTTTGTCCTCAATATTCAGCTGAGGTGTTTAAGTAGCCTATATATTAGCGGAAGAAAGTATCCTGTATATACCCTATATTTTTTATTCCATGGGGACTGTGAGGTCTGCAAAAGTCATTCATCAGATTTTTTGTCAGATTACATTTGAATCTATTCACGGAGTATAAAGAACAATCGTTTAATCGATTTGAGCGAAAAATAAAGAAAATTTGTTTGAATTTGTGAAGAGCGCTAAAAATTGACTATTTTTAAACTGTATGAAAGTGAAATTTTCAATAAAAGCGTAGAGTTTTTTGTTTGTTGAATTTCGCTCCCGCGTTTCGTAAATATGAGTAAAAACTGATTTTCTCTATGTCGGACGATTTATTGTCTTTGTAAGACGTCGACTTTAATTAAAACCTCCGAGTGTTTGCCAGGCTTCATCGATGAAATGTTTACCATAAATAAAACTTGCAATAAATTTTCCCTTCTGTGTTCCATAACAAATTTATGGATACAATAATTAATTACATTTGAATAAGGTATATGGATGTAAACAATTTGACAATTATTAAATATTAATACAATCAAATATTTTCTGAAGTGAAACATGGAAATATAATTTGAAATTATGAAAATTAATAATTAACTGTTCTCCACTTTAATGAGTTCAGTAAAATTCTGATGTAATGTGAAATCATTCCATGTTATTCAATTAAAAATATTTCCAATTTCAAACTGTACTCAATATGGTACTGCATATACGAATTTAGAAACTCGAAACATATCCGAGAAAAACATGCTCATTTTTTGAATTTCGTAAACCGGAAAGAGGTTCTAGATTAGCGAGTTAAACATCTCCCTTTTACTCCCTAGGGACTAAAAAGTGACGACATATCTAAATCCCTATATAGGGAGTAAAAAGTAGATTTTAGCTCGTCAAAAAAGTCCCTCTTCTCCCCCTCGGTGCATAATATACTATTTCGGTATCGAGTGTGTGAACTTAATAAAAAGAAATCTTTGCAAACCGCGAAATAACTCGGAATTTATCTTTTACATTTTAGCCTCCATGCTGAGATATTAAACATTTTTCTAAAAAAATGTCAATACCTTTCTGATACAGTTAGTGAGGAGAAAGTTTTTGTGGTGTGCAGAATCCAAACACACGCGCATGAAAGTCGGTGCAAGTGCGACACTTAAATTCGCAGTCGCACAATTTGCATGATGAGGCAGTAAAGCTGAACTGCTCGCTGGCTCGAACGGTCTGTTCCTTTCTTTTCTCTTTTCCTTTATCCCTGAAATTCCCTTTTTCTTTTTAGCCCCTTACTCTCTGGTCCGTTCCTTTTATCGTCACCACACTATCTTTCTGCAATTCTACCTTCCATCCGAAAAACATACCTAAGTAAGTGACTTCTCTATGTAAGTTCTGGTTCATTTTCTTACATCTACTGAAGAGGCAGAAATCTTCCTAAACGGAAAGAAATGTCATCCTCATTCGTATTAATACAAGTCATCGTATCAACATTTTGGTGTATTCTCTTCTTGTATTTAAGAGAGCAGGGATGGTGAGACTAGGACATATATGGACCAGGCTATGGTGGCTGATATGTAACAAAGACATCCCAATGATGACCCTCAAAATCCAAATGTCGCGTGCATAACTTTGTGCTCTCTTGGTTCTGCATGCCGGGTATTGATCGCTATTCTCCATAAAGAGAAGTCCACATGGCGAAGTTCGGGAATTCTCGGGCGTCTCCGCAGATTCCCTCGACCCTCTGACAACATGGCGGCTATCTCGTCACGTGGTCTTTATATCCCCTCTGCATCCCAACCGCCCCAACTGTTTGCCTAGAGATGATGCAGCTTCTTTATCTATCTCTCTCTCTCTCAGCTCCCCTTTTTACTTTCCTATATTTTTTTCGTGTAGTATCTCTCTGTCTGTGCTTTCTGTGCTTTTTGCCGACTATTTGTACGCTTCACTCGATTAATTTCTCAGTGTCATGCTGCAGCTTCCTCATTCCTCACTATTCCATGGAAATATAGCCATTTAATCGATCAGGCATCTGGAATTCAAAATTAGCCGATAGGATATCCAATTGCTGCAATTTCCTCATTGAAAAGAAAGTTGAACTGTTATCGTGAGATCCCTAGCAAAAATTTCCTACAGCGCTTCTCATTGAAAAAACCCATCGTGGAATCCCTTCCAAAATTTCGCTAAGTCAATTTACTCCCGTTTAGAAAAACCCTCGTGTTATCTCTTGCAGGATTTTCCTACATCAATGCTCATTTAATAATTAATATATCAGAATAAAATCTTTTTTAAAAAGCTTCCATTGTGGAAACCATTGTAGGATTTTCCTAAAACTTTTCAGACACGTGCTTTGAAATCCTTTTTCACAAAATTTGCGAGTGACCCGGTTTTCACTTGAAATGTCCCGGTTTTCGTAAAAATCATATAAATGTGTATTGAGCGCAAAAAGACGATGTAAAATATGTGTTTGCTAACTGTTCTTTGCATGGAAAAACTTTTTGGTGACCTTTTTGTTTTTTTTTTAGGGTTCAGACAAAAATTGTGGAGTGTCCCAGTTTTTGTCCCAACTCATCTGGTCACCCTAAATAGTATAAATACTGTCTCTAAAAATAGATAAATCGAAACTAGTATTTTGTATATGGTTCGTAAATACAGTCCACGCCCCGAGTAGTGTCACGCCGAGTAGTGCCACGTCTCCAATTTCTCGCTCGAGCCCTACCCCCATTCTGGACCCATGCACGAGACTCGAGAATTCAGAATTTACCCCTCTAAGTAGTGCCACGAGCAAAGCGACCTAATTATCAGCTTTTTTTTGTTTTTTGGATCAAAAATAAGTAATTTATATGAACTTTTCTTCCTTCTTACATTTTTACCAATTTACCAATTAATAGGTCTATGGATATATCAAACTGTTGTGGCACTTCTCGGAATCACACTCCCCCGAAAGTGGCACTACTCGAGGCGTGGACTGTATGTCAAAACTAATAGATTTTACCACATTAAAATAGTTTTGAAGTTAATATATATCTTTCAAGACCCGCACACTTGTCGCCCTAAAATATAGATGACGCCGATAAAAAAGAAATTAATATCAATGGTTATTTAAATATACATATATAATAATTTATAAAATTGCACTGATGGTTCTGGCAATTCATGTTCTTTTTTTCTTGCATTTTCTTTTAAAATTTAACTGCAGAAGAGGGTTCCGATAGAAATTATAGGGCATTTTTCTCGTAAATAAATGACAAATTATTATTTTTAAAAAGCAGAGTTTCTTCAAGTTTTACTTAAGCATAATTTTCAATTTTGTTCCATCCTTCTTTCACCCTTCTGAGCCTCGTCCATAAATTACTCTTGTAGAGGGTTGCTGAGGATTTAAAAAAACGTGATACTCATGGTAAAATAATAAGGGAAAAATCCAAAAATGTGTGACAATAAAGAGTGAGGGGATTTCAATTGTTGGAAAATTGTATGAGGTAATTTATGGATGAAGCCCTAAAAGCATGTTTTGTCAGTAAGCAACCATGTAGACCTCCCTCAAGCTCATAATGATTACATAATATGTACTAGAAAGACCCTATCTTTATAACTTTGAACAATGATGCCTCCCTCTTTATAAGGGTATTCTCATTATTATCCAAGTTGTAAGTTTTATTTAAAAATTATTATAATTAGGTATCTTTTCGCTCTGTAGTAATACTCATTTTTATATAGAATTATGCATATAGAGCGAGAAAATGTCTAATTTTGATACTTTTTGCATGAAACGAAACGATTAAGGGCATATATTACCTACCATAAGAGCAAAAGTTTCGCCAACTTTACGTTTGCAATAGTAATGTTTGTCAATAAAACTAGGCCATTTACTTCGTTTTTTACGAAATAGAGGTAAAGGGCCTATAGTTTTAGCAACAAAATATTTATAGATGCATAAAGTTTGCGAAAATTAAATTTGTTTTTATGGTAATTACCACACAATCTTTCGTTTTAACGCAAAAGTATTAAAATTAAACATTTTTCCGCTCTATATAATACAATTATTACAATGCTTCAATCACTCTTTTATTTATTTTTTTCCATTTTTTGTCCATAGGAGTTTCGAGAGCTCACCTGCTGGATCTTAAAGGTTTGTTCATTGAGATTAAATTCATTGATGCAGCGAAATGTTAATTCGGTAGTAATTCTTTTTCGTATTAACAAAGTTTCAGTTATATTATTATTTATATGTAGAATATTATATATACAGCAGCTTGATTATACTGGGGGACTGGGTGTCCTTTATATAAAAATTACCTCCATTGTGCGATTAATGTGGTCCATTCTACCTGTCAAGTGAAGTACCTTTGTTGGCCTGCAATAACCGATTAGATTTCTTTCATCCGTTTGTCCGTCAATCTGTCCTCATGCCCCTCAGTCTGCATGTCTGTCCCTTTGTTTAAATTGCTAGTGGTCCTCCGTTCCTTAGAAAATGGTCTGAAAGTTTTGTCTCAGATTTGAGTTAACATTTTCAATAATATTTATTTGTATATCAACTGCAGAAAGGTGAAATCTCTTTAATCCCAATTAGTGAAAAGTTGAAAGCTACTAAACGAGAAGGGGTGACGAATTCTCAAATTGATGAACTAGATGGCAAAATTCAAAATGAGGGAGAAAGGGTGAATGGCTGGTGAAGAGTGATGATAAAATAAAACATTTTAAATCGATTTTTTATGAAGGAATTAATTATTTTCAACAATCGACTTTCCTTATCTCTGATTAGTGACTTTCTTTGACAATGCAATACCGCTCGGAATGATTGTTTCAATTCATAAATTAGATTAGACCAATTTATGAGGGGAGAGTGTATCCCTGAGTAACATTGCCCTAAGGACCATTCTTGAGTTGCATGGAAGTCGAAGGATAGAAGAATTGGAAGGGTAGGTTGTTCAAAGGGGGTCGATCAATAACACGCCGCAGAGTGGCGCTGCCGTTGCTCTCGCTTCGTAGCCGATGTGATGTCGTTGCAGATGCCATACTCTCAGTCGTGATTATTGCTGTAGCTGTAATAATATATTTTTTTAATGCCTTTAATAAATAGAATGATAGAGATAGATTAAAGAGGGTGGGGGGTAGAGTTGAAGGGCTGAACTTCACATTACTAGGGGCCTCTAAATTTAAAGATATTATTTTTAAAAATATTTCTTTTTAATTTATTTTCAAAATGTTAAGCAGTACTTCCTGAATTCTGAATACAATTTCTTTAAATCGTTTTGAAATTTTTCCAAGTTCAAATTCGTTTGAATTATTATTTTATTAGAACCATCAGTGTCATTTTATAAATAATGATCTGTATGTCAAGATGTGTATTATAAAATTGCGATATATATTTTGTTTAGTAGCCCTGGGCTTCAATTTGTCTTAATTCCGCTCTGCATTTTTCTTTTATGCCTCCAAATAAAATAATTAAGGACGCCTTTCAGCTCGCAGCTGCAAATGCGCTAGAGTAGATCATTCTACTTGCCACTATAAGTGAAACACAATACAACCTATAGTGCCTCTGGAATTTAAAATAATGAGACTGCTGGACGCTGTCGTCAATTAAAAAAAGTCGTCTGCTTTGACTGCGGACGAAGAGACAGAAAATAAAAAAACGCATGAATATTTTAATAGCTTGAATTTTTAAATTTTCATTCTTAAATCCGTTATTTTTAAGCTTTAGTTTCAAATTGAAAAATTGAAAAATACACTTAAAAGCGTGTATGAATTCACACAGTTGAGGGATCGGATGCAATAAAGGCACTTCAAATTTTTTGACTCGAGCGCGATAACTTCTCGTTGTTTAAATAGATTTCATTTAAGTTTAATTTTAGCAGATTTTAGGTAATTCAATTAATCTAGGGATTTTACTTAAATGAAAAAGAATATTTTTTAAATTCTTATTTTTGCCTTGTCAGGATTTAACCATTGAGAATTAAACAAATTATTCAATTATTGAATAAAGGTATGCTTCCAATTTGACTTCATCCCTTTCATTCTTGTAAGAACTATTTTAAATCTAAAAAATTATCAAGATTCTTAACTAAGCTTTACTATTTATTATAAAATTAGTTAATTATAAGAATCAAGTTTGCACTTTATTAATAAGAACATTAATTTTTTTCAGGTGCTGAAGATGTATTTAGGTTCACTGGAAATGAGACACATACAGACTATTTTCGACTAGTACTCAGAGATGGAAATTATCTTCTAGTCGGTGGAAGGTAAATTGAAAATTTTAATACAGACGAGTTATTGGATTCAGTCGCTAAAACTAGGCCATTTACCTCCGTTTCATACAGATGGAGGTAAATGGTCTAGTGCTAGCGAAAAATATTTACATATCATTGCGAACATAAAGTTGGCGAAACTGAATTACTCTCTTATGATAAAGTATTAAACTCTTAAACCCTTAAACCTTATACTCTTTTGGAACTTTTTAAATTCATTGTACAGTATTGATTCTGATTTTGAATTATTTGATGCAGAAATCTCGTGCACAATTTGAGCTTGACGGATCTCACTGAACAACAAAGATTGACGTGGTACTCATCGGAGCAAGATGTAAAGATGTGCGTAATGAAAGGCAGCGATGAAGAGAAGTGTCAGAATTACGTTCGAATTTTAGCCAAAACAGGAACCAATAATCTTTTGGTTTGTGCAACAAACGCCTTTAAGCCGTTGTGCAGGGAATATATTGTTCAAGCCGGTAATTATACAGTAGAAAATGAGAAACCCGGCCAAGCCCGTTGCCCGTACGATCCACAACACAACAGCACTTTTGTCTACGTGAACGGAGAACTTTATACTGGTACTGTTGCTGATTTTTCGGGTATGGATCCTATTATCTACAGAGAACCTTTGCAAACTGAACAGTACGATTCTATGAGTCTCAATGGTGAGTTTCAATCTTCGTATAACTGTATTATTGAAATTAGAATAAAAATTATTAGACGAGAAATAGCGTTTTAGAAAACACTAACACTGGTCCTTTTTTGGATAAACGTATACTTTAGTTATAAATTTCAAAACTCAATATAGAGTAATAAAAAAGATAATAATGATATCCTTCTTTTATATTTCAGCACCAAATTTTGTCAACTCTATGACCCACGGAGATTTCGTATACTTTTTTTTTAGAGAAACAGCAGTGGAATACATCAATTGTGGGAAGGTGAATAACGCAAAAATTGCGCCTTTATACAAGATAATCGTTCTAATTATTTTTTCTATAATTAGCAAGTTCTTAAATTTTTTGTACATCCTTATGAATAATATATATTTCAGGCCGTGTACTCTCGGGTTGCAAGAGTTTGCAAACATGACCGTGGAGGACCTCACCGGTTTCGCAATAGATGGACTTCTTTTTTAAAGTCTCGCCTTAATTGTTCTGTGACTGGTGACTTTCCTTTTTACTTCAATGAAATACGTAAGTCAAATTTCTAGGCGTAATACCCATATCTGAAGTATTTTTGAGTGATTTATAGCTAAATAACCAATAAACACATGTTTATGTTAACAGAATCCACAACAGAACTAATATCTGGTCAATACGGCAGTATGTCAGCACAGTTAATATACGGCGCATTCACAACCCCTGTTAATAGTATAAGTGGATCAGCCGTTTGTGCTTTCTCGTTGCAAGATATAGCTGACACCTTTGAGGGTAATTTTAAAGAGCAAAGCGCTCTCAATTCTAACTGGTTGCCTGTACAAAGTGCCAAAGTACCAGATCCAAGGCCTGGTCAATGTGTCAATGATTCTCGCACATTGCCTGATTTAACATTGAATTTTATAAAAAGCCATTCCCTAATGGATGAATCCGTTCCAAGCTTTTTTGGGCAGCCCATTGTCATTCGAACCAGTTTCCAGTAAGTTTAACATCTTTTTTGTTTATTAAGATCTGTGTTCCAATTACATACTGAATTTTTAATAGGACCAAATCAATAAACTTTTAACTTCTTCTGCAGCTATAGATTTACGCAGATCACAGTAGATCCTCAGGTAAAGACTCCCGGTGGCAAAACCTATGATGTTTTGTTTATTGGGACAGACAATGGAAAAGTGATAAAAGCCGTAAATGCTGAGTCGGCGGATTCTCATCAAAGAGTTAGCCCAGTTGTTATTGAAGAAATACAAGCTTTTCCAGCAACAGTTCCAGTGCGTGGAATAAAAGTCGTTCGAGCTACTCAAGCCGGGGATGGCTTAGAAGATGGCCGTCTTGTTGTTATATCCGACAGCCAAGTCCAAGCATTGCGATTACATCGATGTTATAGCGACAGAATTCTTTCTTGTGGCGAGTGTGTTGCCTTACAGGATCCATACTGTGCTTGGGACAAGGTTGAAGCCAAATGTCGGGCTCTTGTTGGACCGGCTGCTACAGATGCTTCGCGTTTCTTACAGAGTGTGGCCACCGGGGCACACAGTTCTTGTCCGCAAAGTAAAAATCTCAGTAAGGATGCTGGCAGTGTTGGTGCCATTTCTGCTAATCAAAATAAATTCCCTCAGGATTCTATGACATCCAATAAAGATGGCCAAGGGGGAGAGATTATAAATATCATGCAAGACGAGGAACAAAGTAATTCAGGTATATACAAATAATTTCAATTCAATAATTCCATTTTTTTAAGTCCGACCTGAATTATTTTTGATTATTGTGAATTGAAAGTATTTAATAAATATTGTAGAATTTAATCGTCAACTATTTTGTAACGTTTTTGTTGGTATTTTAGGGCCAGAAGTATCGGCAGCGGATTCACCACCGCCACAATATTCCGTCGAAACTTTAGTAATGGCTGTCGTTGCTGGTGCACTGTCTGCTTTATTCGTTGGCTTTGTTACGGGTTACCTGTGCGGCAGGAAATGTAGAAAAGATGAAGACGATAATTTACCCTATCCTGATACGGAGTATGAATATTTCGAGCAACGGCAAAATGTCAATAGGTATGTAACTATGTATTGATAAGTCAGGTGGATTTCAGTGATGGTGGTCTATTACATTTTTTATTATATCTATTATATGAACTATTTTTACTCGTTTCAGTAGACTCGCACCCGAACCAAAGCTTCTTCCTCAAGAGGAAGTAACATATGCGGAACCTGTACTGGTGCCTCAACCTCCAAAGTTGCATTCGCCCAAGGGCACAATGCGAAAGCCTCCACCTACTCCTGCAGAAACACTGTTCCAGTTTCCAGAAGGATATGGATTCCGAGGCCCTAGAGATAACTTTGGCACCCTGCGATCTCATCAAGGCGATGCCTACAGACGCAACGATGGCTTTGCTACCACCAGAAGTGTCAAGAAAGTCTATCTCTGAGAAACGAGCGAGGAGGGGGGTGGTCGTCATAGAAGTTTGGGGCGGCCAGCTCGAAATCGCCACAACGCGACTACGGGTAGATGTCGCGCTGTGGCGACAGGGGGACAATCTACTGGAGAGTTAGCAGGGCCGAGGGCACTGGAATCACCCTCTCCGCCATCGAGCGATTCTTCCAGCTCCCCCTCTCCTCCCTCCTCGTCACCATCACCAACCCTAGTTCCAATTGCGATGAGCGGATCATCACCTCCACCGATACCTCCTTGCAGTTTCATTTACCGATCATAGTCCACGTAAGGGAGAAAACAATATCACAAATTCTCCTGCGCGTTCCCAAAATATATAAGCAATTACGCATCGATAAAAGTATAGACTTAATCGGACTTTTTAAAGTCTTGTTGCGCATAAAATGTCTTTGAAGACTGAAGTTTCTACCGTATCTACCGTTACCTTGGGTGGTGACTGGTGAGTAGCATTTTATTTTTAAGATAACCTTCCGTCGAACGGACCTATCTTTCATTTCACACCTAGTAAACTAATTGACGATAGCTAGGGCTCTTCGAAGATAGATTAAAGGAAGAAAGATGAATCTCGTTACATTTTTGAATCTGCATTTATTAAGACATACATCTAATTTGTAAATAATTTTCTTTTTATTACAATTTTATATGTGCATCAATGTACTCGGTTTACTCAAATCTGTAGAATTTTGTAAGAAATCTATTTTAAGCAAATCCTCGACCCACTGCACGAAATACGAAATAGTAGAGTTTGGTGCGTAAACTAAGGCAGTGCAATAATTTTTCACTTGCATCTAATCAACCAATTCAATATTAAAATAATATTGATTCGGTTTCGCATAATTCGATCTTAACTACAGCCAGAGTCGTAGTTAATTTGTTATCCAGTGAGTGTATTAGTGTACGTGAAACTCGATATGAATCTGAGTGCAAACTTAACGGTTTGCAATTTGTGCAAGGTATCGAAGTTGAACACTACGTAAAAAATACATAAAAGACCAAAATATTTATTTTTAAGGTTCTTGCTATAGAGATTTTATATGTTGCCTCGTAAATATGATTTTTGTATTTGGTAAAGAAATTTTAACCACGAAATAATATTATACATTAATGATTTTTCTCTGAAAACTGTAGCAAGTATTAGAAAAAATAATAAAGAGAAAATATTTATTTTAAAAAATTGTAAATAACCAAATGACTACCAAAAAGTACTGCAATTGTAGCAGTACAACTTTACTTTTAACTAATAACTTTAACTGACTTTAATTTACTATTACTTTACTATTAGTATTTTAAATTTGATCATTCTTTGAATTCTTTGAAATACACAGATCTGTTGGACAGGTTCCTTTAATTATTGTCACGATTTTATTTATTGATAAAATGAAGATATTGTGAATATCGTAACATTATATGAAGTGGTTTAGAAGAGAAAGTGAAAAGTTATTGTAGCCCCTTAGAGTGGCGCCATTTAATACCTCATAGTGAGATTTCTGGAGATGTAAAGCGCTTAGTTTCACGATTATTCGCACTAGAGGTCGTAAGATTAGAAAAAGTCGAAATTTTTGCTGGTTAGGCTCAATCTTTAAACATAGCTGAATCATTTAAACCTGTTCATAATGAAGCCAAGAAACAATCTCCACTTTGTTCGATTAATTGATTCAACATTCCACTTTTGCATTTGCGAGTCTTGGTAAACTGAGACTAAATCGAAAAGTCAATTAAAAGAAGAATCAATACCTCGAAATAATAAATCATGAGCCTTTGTTACAATAACTGACGCTAAGAATTGACCGTAAGAATAATTGACGGTAAGAATTGACGTTAATATGATTACGAAATTCATAATCATAATGCTATTTGCAAAAATAAAAAACTGTCTTATTGTACAAACGTCGGATATATTATTTGAATATGCTTTAAGTACATATTAAAAAACAGACTGAAACTGTACTAAATAGTATTATTTCATTTTCGAATCAGTGGAGATCGTTGACTTGCGTTAACGTAAGTTATAAATATAGTGAGCATTGAATATAAATATTCAAATGTTATTGCTGAGGAATAATAGCATCACTTTAAAGAATCATCAAATCTTGTTATATCTAAAGGTTGTTTTATCATTTTTGTGCGTTTTGACACTTGCACATATACGTAATATTGATGAGAAAGAAAAATCGATTGTATACATGTATGCAAGAGGGAAATAGAGAACGAAAGGGTATGTCTTCAGAGGCGTAAGGCTTGAATGTACATAATACATATATATAAACAACAAAAACATATACTGCAGTTAAGAGTTATACGAATGAAGAATAACGAAAATTAGTCCATCTATTCTGGGCCCGATGGTGCATGTAGACATCTATCTTAAAGTGCTTCTTATTTCAGTGTGTTTAGAAGTAACGCGTATGTGATATATTCTATATAACAAAATGTTTTAGGCAATGGCTGAGAGAGGATGATAAGGGTTTAACTTGCGCGCGTTCTCTCTCTATGCAATTCAGAAACGGTATAAACGTACGAAGTAACAAATTTCAAGCTCTCTTACATATAAAATCAAGGACAGTTTTACTAACGCATGCATTAGAGTCCTCCATATGTTATTAAACTTATTTTAAGTTAGAGCATTGAAAGCTTGCTATATCTGACTCTCTCCACGTTGTAAGGGATGCTCGATTCTTTTTTGACAAGATCGATCTCGGTAAGAAGTACGTTTTCCCGATCTTTGGGATCGATCTTGGATGAATGAAATCGAGCTCGCAATCCCTACTAGTTTTTTCTTATTCCGGGAACTCATACGCGTGCAAGAGATAAATTATACGAAAAAAAGGTTTCTTTTTTCGATTTCGAATTTTGTTTTACGTTGCATAGTTTTAAGATAAACATCTTCACAGGAGTTTTATCATTTTCCCAAATAAATTAATTTGTAAGAAATTTAGGCGACCTTTCGCTTAAAATTTGCGCTCTCAAAATGCCATATGGAAAGGCAGATTCTAATATAACACAATATACTTTAAATAAAACAAATACAATACCACGTATACTTCCAAACATTTCTGTAGCTATGGGAAATATTTTACGCGTAAGAATTGCAATTATAATTTTTTAATTATAATTATAAATAAGCAAGTTCATTACCTGCTTAAATTTTACAACCTGCGGCGTGGAAATTTTTGATACTTTTATCGTTATTATTATTGACAAACGATTATTAGTGTGATCTATTTTTACCTTATGTACAATTTAATCATTTTAACGATCACTTGAAACAGAATTTCATATTATTATTATTATTATTATTATTAATTATTTACTATAATTATTTTGAATATTATAGAATTCTGGAGGATTTCACGAATTCTTTTGAATTCTTTTAAAATTCACCAAATTTTTAGGAATAATATTAAAAACATTGTAACTTACAATTATAGCCATTTCTTTTTTAACAAAGGACTCAGGCATGAAACCAAAGATATTAATTATTAATGAGGCACCGTTGGACATTGTGATGATTGTCGTTAGAGGCGCACAAAATGGTATTCATTATTAACAAAATGTGGCCCCTTGCACAAAAAAGTGCAGAACGTACGCGTACAGGCACAATACATTTAACGTAACAAACTTCTTATTAAAAAAAGTTTTAATAATCATGTTGAAAAGACACTAGTTGGGGGACACTCGATTGAAATGACACATTGCGCGAAATTCGGAGATCTGTAATGTTGAAAATTTGGAATCTAGTAATGCATGAAGAAGTTGCTGCAGAAAAGTTGGAAGTAGTTTATGTTAATGAGCAGCTTTTAATATGATTCCATCCAAAATAATAACGTAGATAATCTTTGAGAAATGATATTAATAATATTAATCCTTTTTCATTGACTAGAAGAACATTTTTCTAGATCTGAATTGAAAGAAAGAGGGGGGGCAGAGGAAAAGGTCAATCCTGAACTTTGAATCTGATTTCATGCATTATTTCATTTCAATCATTTGATTCGAAGTATTTATCTGTACATTTAGGGAGAGGTTTTAGCCAGTTATTGCAATTATAAATGAATTAGGTTTGACTCTGCTCTGTTAGTGGAGCTTTTAGTGGTTGCAGTATGCATGAACTGAGATTAACGATGGGAGTTTAGATATAAGCAGAAAATTAGTACACGTGGAAGGTGATTCGAAATAATTGACTTAGTCTCAAGAATAAGTTGACAATTTTTTATAACGTAATAGGAAAACGCAATAACGATTATTTACTTATTAAATAAGATACAAATTTGTATTATAACACAGTAGGAAAACATACTAATGATTACAATTTTTTTTTCCAAGAAATCTGTTTAATATGTATTACAGCAGAAACAAAAATGATTTTGTATTATAATATTATACATGTATTTATAAAAACTTTATTCAAAAATAAATATATCTTCATAATTCTATTTTTGGACTTTGACCAAAACGTTATTCATGATCACACTAAAATCAAAAAAATCATGTACACGTCACATGAAATTATACACATGAGTCAAAATTTAATTTATTTTAAATAAATAAGGACAATTTTATTTTTACCAAGTAAAACAATCATTTTCATTACAGACAATTGGACTGATTTTTACTTTTATATTGCTTTCATGTCTTATAATTAAGGAACAAAAGCTAAAAGTGTTTCACAATCTATCTTTGCATTTTTAAAAAATTGTATAACTTCAACTACTTTCTACATCAATTTTGTAAGAGTTAATTCACTTAATCCGAATCACCCTGCACATGTATATATAATTATATATATATACAAATATATAAATATATATATGTATAAAGACATGAGAATAACAACTCGTTAAGGACCACTTTTAGTTGGCCTCTAGATAGTAAATAATCGAAACTAGTTTAGGGGCCAAGTCATTGTTATTCTCATGTTCTCGTATATATATCTATGGCTGATCATGGTTAATTATCTCCCTTTTAATTGCAGATTCCTTATAAAAATTCTATTTAAAAAACCCTCTTCGAAATGTTCAAATTTTTGAAATTTTCGCAGGATATTTTCACTTGTTTTCAACAAAACAAGGAGTCTGCGTTTAAAAGGTTGATGATTATTAGAGGATCATCCTGTATATATAGAAGGCTTGAAACGTATATAATATAATATTATAACTTTTTATAAATATATTTTTCCGTCGGAGTTTAGCCTAGGTAGAAATCTACTGATTAATTATCCTATTAATTTACTAATTCAATTATTATTAAAGGAAAATTAGCTCTAAGCCACATCACTGTAGATGATATAGTTCTATGACTTAGACAGGTCGTGCGATTTGTCATGTAAAAAAAATTTAGTACCTAAAGTTATTGAAACTTACTGTTAGCGGTAATCATACACAAACGAAAGTTTTTTCAAGTACTTAAAGTAAAGAAAAATAAATTTGAAAAACAAATGTTTTACCTGCTCTGATTTGAAAATTTACATTATTTTCAGTATTTTTATATTTTTCCTCTTAGTTCTGTCTCCACTAATCTGATTTGATTGTTTGGCTGAAGATTTATTTTTTCATTAATTCCATTTTAGAAAAATACGAATGGCTTTTTAAAGCGGAGTTGAATTTGAATTAAGTGAAATTAGTATAATAATCGTAATGACACAAAAATTAAATTGCGATACCAGAAAATTTGTTAATAATGCTAGAAGGATAAGTACTGAGAATGTAACAGTAACATGTATTTTGCTTCTTCCTACTACAGTGCCGTTTAGACTATGTATTTTTTACTATAAACTATTAGATTTATCAGAAACGGTCCCAGTAGCATGAGTTGTAATTGTTGGGAAACAGCCATGCGTAACTTTGCAACAAGAAGTAATATCACAAATGCGACTCTGGTTCGCATTTTACCATCGTCAATTTTTATTTACTAATTATTACACCTATAAATAATATTCATCTACAAAATACTCTTTTAGAATGAAATTTCTAATAACTGTAACAAGTCAATATCCTATTATATCCTTAGACGCGTAGCTTCTAGAAAGAATGAAAGAAAACAGAAAAAAAAAGAAAGAAAGGAGGAAATGAGGAAAGAAGGAAAGAAAGACATTTTTAGCATACGTCAAACATTACATTTTTTATTCTATCCTTTCGAAATGCAAGATTGGTTATATTTTTGCATTTCGTATAAGTCGAAAGCCAGAGTTGCAGTTTGGAGATTTTAAATGTTCGTTGATTTCAGAGCCAGAGTAATATTATTGGGCCAGTCAATGAAGCAATAAAAGGGACTGGAAATATTTAAATATGTAATCATGTAATGGTAACAAGTTAAATAGTTCTTTGCAAAAGTGAGTAAACGAATTTCTTGAAATTCCTTGGAATTATTAGTAATTTCTAGGAATTCTAGTGAATTAAAATATCCTCTCGAAGGATATTAAGGACTACTTACCTGAAACAATTTTTTTAAATTTGCAATCCTTCCTTGACTGACCTCTAAATGAAGTTCTGTGATGCGTGGAGGCAGCGCCAGTGGACGATTAGTTAATTCTTACACCCAATGTTTATACTAAACGTAACGACATTTGAAAGATTAATGATATAATAATCCATTAAAAACGGTACGTTAGTACTAATTATTATATGCAAAGGATATTATACATAACTATGTATAACAAGAGGTAAATAAAACGTGGAGGATTGATAAGTAGTTGGCAGTAGGCTAAGTTAGAGACACAGCACTTTTAATATAAAAAAAAAACATGAACTAAAAATATCCTAATGCAAAGAAGGTAAAAAGGTATAGTAGTGGATTATAACATGGCTGATTAGAGTGAGTGCTGATGTAGGAAATGTGCTAATGAATCGTAATTAAATTCGGAAAGAAGCTTTTTTTATGTATCATGCTTTAAGGAACTATATTCTATCTTTTAATAATAATTTGTTTCTCTCAATTTTTTTATCACAATACTGGTTACAAAAAAAAAGGACTGACAATTTCATACTGATACCGTATATTCCTCGTCACATTCCACAACTTCTATTATCTATTTTATTTCCAAATATAAATCCAATATTCAATCATTATTTTTTAACGAATGAACGATCTAACTTAGTGTCAAGCAATATAAAAAGACATAGTGACTTGTTAAAAATGTTGTGCAATTAGGAAATTTCTAAATTAAAATACCAAAAATTTCGAAAGTCTGGCTAGAAATAAATAATTATTGAATGCCTATAAGTCACGATTCAATCATTTTTAAGGTAACATTGTTGGAAATCACAAGTTATTAAATAAAAAATGTCCAGAATTTCATTATTTACAATTCTTTGGAATTCTTGGAATTTAATAAATTGGTCCTTTCTTTGAAAACATATTAACCCGATGGAAGGGTAATTTTGTCTTCAAACTTCAGTAACACACCCAAACTTTATAAAACACGCACATCATATCTGCATATTTATTATGTGAGTGAAACTATACAATGCCTGTAACATAATATGTATTTTCCGTTTGCTGTCACCTCAAGGTGTTCTATATTCAGGACTATAAAATTATAAATTCAGGAACTACAATGTAGAAAATTGAAAAGGAGGCTTGAAAGACAGACACTGCAAAAGAATTGAAATTGAAATTCTATTGAGTTATAAGTACCTGCCACTCTTAAGAGTTGATTTCAATTCTCTTTTAACAGTTTAATGTTGGAATTATTTTTTAAATTGTAATTGGAATTGCTTATTTTTAGAAGGAGGAACCCAACTGTTAATAATTGTTGAACAAAGAGTAGATGTGCAAATGCCTTTATATTCTTTCTGACTGACTTGGTTCAGTTTTTATGATCGGAAAATAAAACTTGTATCAGAAGCATAAAAATGGACAAAAGCTGTGATTCTGAATAATTATCCCATTTTTTCACGATCACGAACATTGACGAGGACAAAGTTGGCAAATTGGTTATTTTGTAATATACTGAATGTACGATTGAAATTTTTATCACATGCGTTACCGACGTATAGCTGTAAATTTATATGGTCGAATGTATATGAATATGTTTGTAAGAATACGTGATATTTATAAATTAATCTAATCTTTATAATATTTGTTGCGAAGCGAATGATATGCTTGATATTCTTTCGTATGATTATGGGATAAAGATCATTTAGATCTTAGACTTTAAATAAGGTTTACAAACACATAAGGTGTGTCTGTGAGGAAATGGAAGCCACGATTATCAGAATCATGGAAGTTTGCAAGTTTGGAACTGACACTGACAGGAAGAAAAGAAAAGTGGAATGACTGTAGATTTGGAAAGTTACTTAGCCAGCAGACTGCTGTTCATAGTGCCCTGTTATAGTGGGTTCTAAAGACAGAGTGACGGAGTCAAACAATGCGTATTGCACTATATATTGCGTCTTGAATTGATTGGCGCAAGTAAAGAAATTATGCAAATTGGTTAATTGAATTAAAGCCTGGTTGAAAAAGTAGTGACACGAGCTAATTGTAAAATATATGGCTCGTGGTTTAATAGACTTCCATATCATATAGTCGTAAATGCGACGAAAAATCGGCATCTCTATTGATATTTATTGAGTGCTGAATACTTTAGGAGGTGAACTTGAATAGTATTTTTATCAAAGATTGTGAATGGGTTGTAAAGACATATGTCAAATGTCTAATACGCTACTTGAAAATTTTTGTACAACTCATAATTTGACTCTTTCAACACTTCAATTGTTCATGAAGCGCACAATTCGCACAAAGGTTCTTACACTAAAAATGGAATCCTCCGCACTCTGATCATAGGACCCTAATCTATTTTTCAGAATACGCTATTGTGATTATTACTACATGATAACATTTAAAAATCTAAAATCACAAAAACATCTTGTACGATTATTTATGAAGATTTTGAGCGACTATTATTTCGTAATGTTAATAATACGCAATTAACAATAATTACTGCATTAACAAATTATTATCTTTAGTACGATTAGAGAGTGAGGCTGCTATCAGATTAATGAATTAAGTACAATATATAGTATGAATTCATTAGTCTTTATACATAAATATAAAATTACTATTACTGAACGACACGATGTTTAATTAGCAACACCGCGTTATTCGAGTTTACGTTAGCCAGAGATTATTCTCGGAACACCTCGAAATCTGATTTTCTGATCGCCATTTATGCTCAGTGAATCGTTTGTAGAATTTTTTTATAAAGTCAATAATTGCGTTCATTTATATCATAATAAAATAGATTGTACCATGAAATATTAAGTCAAAATAAATTTCATTAGGTAATAAAATATTAAATGCTGGTTTTCTATTTCTGTGTTCATCCTCGACTAATTATAATCGACTATTATAATTATAATAGAAATACTATATAAAATTTTTTTAAATCCTTTGAAGAATTCCTTGAAATCCTTGAAATCCTCTAAAATGAAGAAGCGAGGAAGATTGAAGAGGAGTCGATTTCAGGGTAAAACACAAGTCTAAACATTCTTACAATTCAATAAACTGTAATTATCAGGTAACAAAATGTCAAATTTTAAAAAAAATGACAATACATATTATACTTATATTATAAGCTTTTGGGATTCCCCACATGGGGACAACATTGAACAATTCAGGAGTTTTTGGATCGTGCATTTTAGGGCACCATAGTTTTCATTCGTCAAATACAAATCGCACTACCACATAATTGTTCTGAATTGTTAGCAGCTGTACTGCTAGATACTATAGGATTGTACGTCCTTTTTTGACAACACAATAACTTATCAAGTAAATCTCCTAATTGGTTATTTTCAGATTCATCCTTATAAATATCGCTTGAGGGTTCATTTTTACAAACAGCAATAAAAGTTTGTAAATCATTCTTGGGAAATCCATCACGATAATATAACTTAATCGTGTCATAGGCATCCATAATTACAGAAATAAATAAACTAAGAACAACATAAATATATAATGAAATAAATGAATATAAATAAATTCGCGAATACCACCAAAGCATTGGTGATTTGAAAGAAGACATAGAAAACGTCGCAAACATATCATCGCCGTTAATTAAAGCAAATAAGCATTCTGAAGTTGTCGCAAGCGATCTAAATTTCATGTGATAGGGTCCTAGAACTAACCAGCCGCAAAAGGTAAATCCTGCGTAAATTAAAATAGCACAAATTAAAAATCGAGCTACTTTAGGTGCAGCTTGCTTTAGGGTCAAGATCACAACATTATAGGTTTTAAAGAATCCTAAATATCTTAGGACTCCGAACCAAACTAATAAGTTTCCAGTTCCAAGAAATATGCTACAAATGTTCCAATGATCATTTCCAAAATGCTTCCTTTCAATCTGTTCCTTAACTGCAGAACCAATTATGATTAAAAGATCATTAACAATTATCATAATGTACCATAAATTTAGAAATTCAAGTCTCCCATCCAAACTTAAAACTTTATCACGCGTCTTTTTGAAGAAGTTTATAGTTTCATATTTCAGAAGTTGGGCTCTATATATCGCCCTTGAACACAATATGAGTGAAAAAGTACAGATAAGAATGACAAACAAATTGAGTACTGTTCTCAGCGCAGATTCTATTTGGCTATTAGAAAAGTAAAGCGTATTTCCTTTACATAGCAATCTTCTAGGCTCTGTGTCCAGGGAAAGTAACATTTGTCCATCGAAGTCACTATTGTCAAAAATAATTTTAATTTTGAACAGATAACAATCGGGTGGAGTTATAGGACCCGCAGCTTTTAAATTAACAGTTTTTATAGCGAATATCAGTTCTGCCTTAATTAAGGATGAAAAATTAACAATTATATTGTTCTCCGTTAAAAATTCCTTGGACAAAAACTTCTCGGAATACTTGTGCGTTATGTTTACACAATTTATATTTATCTCCTTATCAAATATATAACTTTCGTTAAAACCGAATATGACCCCTTTTTTGTAATTGTGCAGACACAAACTTACTGGTCCTCTTGTATTGTCTTCCGAAATGTATGAATACGATCCAATGGCGTTGCTTACATTGTAATAACCGTCCAAAGCGTAATCTACGCTCTCATAGAATTCATCTTGCTTGTAAATAGCAAAGGGACCAGAAGCTGGCGGATATGCTGGAACCTTAAACAAAGCAAATTATTTTATAAAAAATTGATAAAAACACACTTTTCTAAAGTCTAACAAATATTTGCTTACCTCTTGAATAGCATCCCAGCCTCTGAGAAACAAATGTGAGAACGCAATTCGATTATCCCAAGTATAGTTGACGTGTATATAATTATTATGAGCAAACAAACAGAGCTGTACTGTCACCAAAATTATTTTAACTATTTGTACGATGAATTTGTAGGGAAATCTTCGTTTTGCTTGCCATTTTTCAATGGGATTCATAAAGAAAAATCGAAGCTTTCGTCGCATTGTTGCCTCCTGGGACGTTTGAACATCAGGCATCCTACGTTCCCCTTGGGTGAACGATTGTGAAGTGCTATAATCAGTAAGTAGTTCGAAAAAGTTAGACAAAGCTACAAATCAAATTACAAGATAGAGTAAAACAAAAATGCTATAATTTTATAATTACTATGTTACATTTGTGCCTTACCTTGACTCCATTTTATTAGATGATAATTCACGTACGACTTCGTCTTCACTTTCTGTCTCTTGATTCCAAAAATTACCAGAGAGAATATTATTGTCAGGCATTGCTCATAAAGTATGAAAGTATAAAAAGATTCTAACAAATCAGAAAGCTGTTATTGGATTTCCATGAAGATCAAACTGATGCGGATATGTCAAATATACCATACACTGCTCTGCAAAAGAAAACAAAAATATTAATGTATTTACAATGCCAAAATTTTAATTCATTGCAACTTTTCGGAAAAGTGCTCATTCTCATGAAGAAAGTTCTCTGGTTTTCTATCAGTCACATGACAATATTTACAAAAGATACTAAGGGATGACATATGCAATTATCTATCATATTTACATTTTCAGGAATAATCTCTCGCAAATCAGGTTTTTCTCTTAGAGCCGCTTTTTCAGTTCTTGCAACAAAATTTGTATTACTAAACAAAAGAAATAGCATTCTATATATTTAAATTAAAGATACCTATGTTTTACAAACAATGACAAAGAAACCTTAGTCTCTATACATGGAATTTACACACTGTAAACCCTGTAAACACTCACTTTTTCATTTTCGAATTCAAGGCTTCATCGTTGTCACCTTATTTGAAATTTATGAATTCTGTATTCCAGGTTTGATAATTAATAGCTGGCAGGTTTTTGACATTAGTGAAATACGAGCAATATAAAGAATTTCAAAGATTTAGTTTGGTTGCATATACTTTATAAATATAGAAAGATCAACGTCGCCTCACTTGTCAGAC
Organism: Synergus laeviventris; assembly: GCA_032275145.1. NCBI lineage: Eukaryota > Metazoa > Arthropoda > Insecta > Hymenoptera > Cynipidae > Synergus > Synergus laeviventris. The sequence goes on from JAUESI010000034.1 coordinate 6,060,893, forward strand.
TGTCACTGACACTGTATATTGAGTTAAGTTGCGATAGTTCAGTTATGTTGCAAGTAATTTCGGTAATTTAGATAATTTAGAAAACTTCAGACGTAAAGCAAACGTAAAGTGCCTGGTAAGCCTGGTAAATTAACTATAGTAAATTACGTGCTCAGCCCTGGTCCCTACACCCTATAGTCTCATCCCCCACCGCCCCACCACAACATTTCTATCGTTTCTATGCCCTCTATGCATATGGAGTATGGCCTAGGGTTTCTCGTTTCCAATGCGTTTGTATCACTGATATATATATATATATCAGTGGTTTGTATCGTTTGTATTTTGTCTAGTGTCTTTTGGCGAAGGATTGTTTTTGTTATTGGTTTTTGACAGTG
>JAUESI010000034.1:6101359-6114149 GCA_032275145.1 Synergus laeviventris
AAATAAATAGGACGAGACTGTTTATAGAGCTTCACCAAACTGCCACCAGGTTCGCATTTTCGTGCTCACCGCGAATACGGCCATTTTGGATTATTATGGGAAACGCAATCACGCAATCATGAGATGCCAGCCCTGGCTCGTCCCCCTCTTACCCTATCAGAGATATTAGGACTTTGTAAACCAACCATATATTCTCATCCATGTGTATATTCCATTTTCCACCTATGTTTGACGTTTAGTGTGTGGCTGGATTTGGGTGCTTTTGGCCGTGAGGCGTTACTCTGCTGTTTTCTAGTCTGTTGACCCGTACAAAATTTCAGATTCACTAACTACAAGGAAATTTTACAATGAGGGACCGAAAGTGTCTCGTGTTTTTCTTCGTAATAGCTGTCAGTTCTTTAACTGAATCCTGTAAGTAGCAAACTTAATTAATATCATAAGCATGTAAATATAGCAAAGTAAGAGAAAATAGTGACATACTTAAGGTATGACTCCTCTGTCTCTTCCTCCAACTGCCACCGACCAAGCCCATTAGATCATGGCGTGGCATATATGGTGACAAAATTGATAAATAACTTTAGTTTATTCCTCTATTTTTAACTTTTCGTTTACAATATTCCTACAAAAATATGGAATTTCTCGATATTTATCGTCAGTTCTAAATATTTGCTTCTGACTTTCCATTATTTTTATTCAATTTATGCTTTAATGTAAAAAAAACTATTAATAATAATTCCTATTGAATGCTTTTATAATTCAATTTGATTGTTTTAAATATAATTTTAGAAAATTTCTCAAATAATCATGAGAATAATAATAATCATTATTATAGGGTAACATCTTTTTCCCGAAAAACTAAAATCCCAAATATGAAAAAATATTGAAAAATTAATTCCCAAGTACAAATAATATTACTGATAAATTTTATTAATGACATTTAAATATACCGAAAATTTATATTTCCCAAAAATATAAAATATGCGAATTTTGAATTTTTTGAAATGTTAAAAATCTTTTAAAACCCTTTTGAAATCCTTTTGAAATCCTTCTTAATCACAAAAAGTACCTAAAACTTACATTGATTCCCTGGAAATATTTCCAAACTCATGAAATTCTTATGAAATGCCATAAAAACTTTTTGTAACGTCTTGAAATTCTTAAAAATCTTTAGAAACTGCTTGAAATTCTGTAAATTTTTGGAAATTCTTCTTGAATCCTCCCTTTTTTTAACTCACAGAAATATTGTTTTAAATTCGTTGAAATTTTTTTGAAACCCTAACAACTTTTGTGAATCTTAAAATATTTTGAATTATATTAACATTTTTTGTCAATCTTTGAAATTGAATTAAATTTCTAAAGAAAACTATCGAATGAATTTAAATATATATAAAACTCTTATCTCTCTCTTGATATTAATTTTGAATAAAAATAAAAAATTCCTTAGAATTCCTGAAAATATCTCAAAATTTCACGAACTGTTTTCAAAATAATAAAAATAATTTGTAACCCCTTATAATTTTACCAAAAACTTTAAAATATCGTATTCAGTACTTTTTTGAAAAATTCAGAATGAATATAATTTTATCATTTAGGTTCAATTTTAGACCCTTAATTTCGAATACCAATTATTATTTATATATATATATATCAAAAAGAGAGAATGAGAGAGGAGAAAAGGGGACTCACAATAAGGATAATAAGGGGGCTAAAATTGAAGTGTAACCCCCACATGGTAGATTCCGGAATCTAGAATTCTATAAGCCCTTCTCACTTATATTGTATTTTGAGATAGAACGACCTACATACAGACATCAAAATAAATCTATGTTGCCATAGCATCTGTTCGTTTCTGCACATGTAATCTAAATATAGAACAAAATAATCCCGATTCGCGAATAAAATTCAACATTTCAAAGGATTTAAAAAGATTCCAAGAGAGATTTCAAAGAATTTAAAAAGCTTCTAAACGACTTAAGAGATATCGAAGAATATTTAAATTTTTCTAAGGATGCAAATATATGTAAAATAATTTAAAAAATTTTTTAGAAATTCCGAAAGATTTTTTAAAGATTATAAAACATTTTTACCGGAAAATGAAACCGCCGGCAGCTTTTTTCTTAAATTTGAGTAGTCACCCTGCCCTGACTCAGTTTAGTTTTTACTTTTATTAAATTTTCTAAATTAAGGTTTTTGTTAAATTTGATCTATTTCTTAAATAAGATAACTCATAATTATTTTTGTCAGACGAAGAATGCAATTTACCTCTTCTGGACCGAGCTCATTTGACAGCTACTACATCTTTATCTGAAAGAGGACCGAAAAATGCTAGGCTCGATGGTAAGGTCACAATTTCTGTCATATTGCTTTCATTTATTTACACCAATAAGAAGTCTAATTCATACATTTGTTTCCTTATTTATGTTGTATTCGACTCTACTAGAAAATCGCATTTAGATGATTGGCATTATTATTGTTTTATTGTTTTATAATATTGCAATTGCTTGGATTATTTTCAAGAGTTATTAATCAATTTCTTAGTAGTTCTCGATTCAATGGTTTTATGCACACACAGGGCTTACTTTGGCAAATCAAATATAATCCCTACAATATCAAATATCCACGTATAGTCCCGGCATTAACGGCATGTTTTGCTCTGTAAGATAAATACGTGGTAAGTAAGATATTGACAGATATCGATTGGAAAATTTGTGAAATTAAAAAGAACCACTATTTTTTATTTTCCGAATTTCTCATTTTTTTACTTTTTTCAATTTTGTAAAATTTTACGCTAAACTGGACAATTATAATTAATAACCTTCTACGATTTCAATTTTTAATATTAAACTTTAATTGTTTCAATGTAAAAAACGCTTTTAGTATTTCTTTTGAATTAACAAATATTATTCAGATTCAAATACATTAAGCTTAGAATCCATTATATTAATAATTCCTTCAGGCTTTCAATCAAAAAACTTTATAAAAATGTTTATAAACTATTTTTACAATACTTTTAATACTTTTCTTTCTTTAGCATTCACTCTTCTTTATATTTTCCCCGTTTACATTTTAAAACCTAGGGTTATGCTACAAATTATATTAAAGAGTTAGACACCCACACTTAATTACAGGCGTTGGTTCAACTCGTATAATATTAAGCCAGTTAAACACACAGTCATCATTGGCGGTATTAGTCAGTCCAGAGTATATGCAGACTGTCAGCGACACTTTTGTAGGAAAGGCTTTTCTTCTAGATTTTATTAGGGTCATAATTAGAATATTAGCGACTTTTTACGGTGTGTACTGAAATAAATAAATAAATAAAATAAATACACAAGTTTTAAGTTGTCTCTTCATCGGTAGCTTGCTTAGCGGCGCGAAGAGCGCAACACAATTGTCCATTGAGAATTTTTTTATGTAGAAAAATTGAAAATATCAAATGCAGGGTGGCTACTCAGGGAAATTAGTGTAAGGTAAAAAAAAGTTTGTCAGGGTAATCAGAAAAATGTTAAGAAAATGTGAATAGCTGTTAGGGGACATAGAAATGAAATTTTATGCTAACTATATTATTTTTGTCGTATTACATATATAGCTTTTATAGTTTACTTAACAGAATTTAGAAGCTTTCAAAAATTTCAAGGGATTTTAGGATGTTTCTAGGAATTCGAAGGGATTACAATAGATTTTTATGAAATAAAAAATATTTCGTGGAATTTTAAAGGATTTCAGTTTTAAAGAATTAGTGGTTCTTTAAGGTCATGTATAAGTTACGTGAATTGGCGCTTGTAACCATACGTCAGGTTTTCAGGCATCGCATTGTCAAAAAAATACGGTTCGTACATGTGCGAGAATCGAAATGTACTATGCTCTGTTTGTTTTCATGTGAGGTGTCTGAAAAAAATAAAGCCGGTCAGGTGGGAATCGGATAAGTATAATAATACATTGACTTACGGGATTTCATGGAATATTAACAAATTTAAAGGGATTTCCGGTAATTTTAAGACGTTTCTAGGAATTTCAGGGACTTTCCAGAGATTTCCAAGATTGTCATGAATTTGAGTAATTTCTACGAATTTGAAGTAATTTGTATTGATTTTAAGTATTTTTAAAATGTGTCTCGGGAAAATTTAAAAATTAAATCTTGTGCCCACCTTGAAATATCTAGGTAAAAATTCAAATATCTAGTTATTTATTTATTTATTTTGAAAATTCACTATTTTTATTCAATTGTAAAGTATTTTGATGAAATATGTAGTACAGTTCCATACTAGTTCGAGAATGTAATTTTAGCCTTGTGTGAAAAGAACATACAAGGCTGAAATTGCATTCTCGCATATGCATCGACCTGTGTTTTTTAACAGGACGTGTGAGAATCTTGATTTATATATTTAGTTAAAAAAGCGTAAGTTAAAGTGTCAAAAATGTTGTTTTAGGACTAAAAATTCATCTATATACTTACTTTTTTTATTTTATTTTAAGGTCATGTATTAGCGCACTTGACGTGGCGCTTGTAACCATATTTCAGGTTATCAGGCATCACATTAAAAAACTAATAATTAAAATTGATTGTTCCTAGCAAATGAACGTAAAGAAAATGATAAGAAACGTTTATCTCGTGGCTAAAATGCATTTTCTCTATTTGTTTCCAAGTAAGGTGCCTGAAAAAATGAAAACTAGAAATTTAAATATTTAATTAAAAATCCTTTTTGATTGCAAAAGTAAACTAATTGGTTGAAATGTATATTGTTGATCGAAAATTAAACGTTTTTTCATTCTGTTTTGTTTTTGTTCAGAATTTTGTTAAAATTAATTTTTAACTACTAAATGATAGTTGCTATCATGCAAGCGTTTAAATAATAATATAAAATTGATTCACCTTATTAATTATAACTATGTAGATGTTATGCAGATAGTAATTATAAATTTTGATGGTCAATTAGTGTTTTTGATAGATTGACTCAAAAGTCGATTTAGCTAGAAAACTATGAAAAAATGATAAATTAACTCCTTGAATTCTCTAAAAATTTCTTAAAATGCCACAATATATTGATAAAAAAATTAAAAGTTTAAGGACATTGGATAAACGAACTTTGAATTTTTGAGGCGGCACCAATGCCCACTAGCACAGCAGACAATGGCAAATGACAGATAAATTGAAATTTCACGTCGGCAATTTTATGATTATACACAACTCCGGAATTTGTAAAAAAAAACGGAAAAGATAAAGTTTTGACATCTAGAGTACAAATTTTTGGTCGGAAATATGTGTGGCGCTCTCACATTTTATTTTCCGATGATGTTTGTGTTGACCTTTTCAACCGTGGCATTTCTTTGTGTTATCAATCGGGAATTTCTCTCTTATAGACTTGTAGCTGCAAGTTACAGAATTCCGGGAACGTACCTCGTTTTTTTACAAATTCCGGAGTTGTCTATAATCATAAAATTCCCGACGTGAAATTTCAATTTATCTGTCATTTTTCGCGCAGCAATATTGTCTGCTGTGCTATTGCATTAGCGTAACCGTAGAGGGAACTCACAAATTTCAGAGCTTGATTAAACTATGACGTCAGTAATTACCGATCATACCATTCATATTATTCCGGCTTCTTATTTTTAAAATATAGAAGATATATATAGTGAGGGCAAGGCTTTATTGCCTTTAAAATTCCATAATGACCTAATAAGTTCTCTAACAGTGCATAATTACTGCAAAGTCCGTGAAATTCCTTGAAATGCCGTGTAATTGCTAAATTTGTGTTATATCTCTAAAACGCTCATATTTCTTAAAATCCTATGAAATTCTTATATGTAATTAAAAGTATTTGATTTACAATGGAAAAAATGTTTATTTGAAGGGCCTAAAAATGTTGAATTTGAAATTGAAATCATGTAATTTTATATATGTTTTTTTGTATAAATATTTTAAATAAATAAATAAATAAAGTAAAGATACCTGTCTATTTGCTGCAGGTGGATGCTAGGAACTTACCACGTTTTACTATCATCAAAATCACCACGCAGATTGAAATACTTGAAAAATTCGACAAGGGGACCCAACCAATTCAATAAAAATATTATCGCTATTAATATTAAGTTGCAATTTAATTAAAACATGAACTCTACTAGCGTCAGGTGGGCTTTCAATTGGGCGAATTGGCAACCGACCGAGAAAGAGTTATTAAAGTTAGTTTCTTATCTGCAAGTTCAGGAGAAGGAAAGAATAGGGAAATTTGTCTTTCGAAAAGACATGAAAGCCTCACTTTTGGGCAGATTGATGATGAGGAAGTTCGTCAATGAATATACAGAGATTCCATATAATGCAATTGTATTCACAAGGGACGAAAATAACAAACCAATCATTGAAAATCCAGGAAAGCCGATAGCGTTTAACATTTCACACCAAGGGAGTTTTACTGTCTTTGCGGGGGAAGCAAGTCATTTAAAATTGGGTGTAGATGTTATGAAACTCGAATATTCTGGTGGTAAGCGATTGTCTGAGTTTTTTCGACTCATGGATAGAAATTTTTCAGCTCATGAATGGGCCGAAATTCGGGGTGGGTTCGGCACTCCAGAGGCCGCACAAATAGCCATGTTTTGCCGGCATTGGGCTTTAAAGGAAAGTTATGTGAAGGCACTAGGCGTGGGAATTGTAATTGATCTTAGAGCTATTGAGTTTAGAACGTCTTCGAGACTACGTGAAAATAAATTGGTTTCCGATACTGGGTTGTTTATTGACGGAGTTAGACAAAATTGGATTTTTCAGGAGTCTTTGCTAGACTCTGAACATTGCGTTGCCGTAGCGATAGAAGCAACTGATTCATTTACTAGTAACAAAGAAGCAGTGTTTGAGCAAATTAGTTTAAGACGATTGATTGAAAATGCAGTTTTCCTATTACCTCAGGATCCAGAATATTGTAGAGAGTACTTTACTAAAAGCGAAAAGCCTTAATTTATTGCAATTAGAATTTTTTTTATTGGTTTCATGATTTTAGCTATTCAGTGTTTATTATTATTATTATTATTATTATTACAAGCAGAGGGGTTAAATATTAGCAGTCTGCTAGCAGTATTCAAGAATATTCAATTGAGTTCAGGGTTTTCTTAAATAGTGATGCAATAATCGAAGTGAAAATATCGATAGATATTTAAAATATCCATGTCGGCAAAATAATTTCGATATTCGATATAAAGAGGGAAGATTAGGACTTTTTTTTATATTTACGATATCGATATAGGGTTTGTATAGGGGGTAATGGGCACAATGGTTGCCCACTTTACAATGATTGATCATTTGTTTTAAATATACGTAATTAATTAATCTTTACAAATAAAACTATTATTAAACAGTGCAAGACTTGTCCTATCACATTCGACGCTATGTATTATAAGTTTTAATTGTACATGTTTCTTAATATATGATTTTTTTTTGGTTCAAAATATTTTTTCAAAACTCTTGCTCAATAATTGTTAACGATGTTCCATAAAAAATTGTGGGGACTGAAAAATCCCGCAAAATAAAATTCACGACACAAATCTTCAAAAAAAAAGTTCGAAATAGAAAATACCTGTATGTATAATATAGAAATGTTCAACGCAAGGTCCAGGCACTTCTCCTTTTCTCCCGTTTCTTCCACTTCTCTAAGCGCATTCTCCTCTTGTGGTTTCGCCAATCGTCACTGGCGCCTTGACGAATTACGCAAAGCTTGAGCAATCCTTCGCAGCTGTTCGGCTTCGTCCACTGAGCAGCCCAGGGTGCTCCATCCCACTGTACGAACACTACACTCCTCGCATAAATCCATCAAAGGTGGTGAGAGAGGGTATTGAAAAATTGACAGATTTTAGCCCTTTTGCTCTCGCGTTTGGCATCTCTGTATTATAACATGCGACAATTTTCTATTTCCAACATTTTATTTCTCTAAGGGAAATCTCATACTGTCGAACTAATAAATTCTTAAAAGAAAATTGAATTACCGACATTCTAAAACATCCAAACTGTAAAATTTTCCAAATTGACACAAGTAAAAAATCTGTTATAAATAAACTTGTCTGAAAACGCAAAAAGTATTTTAAAAAATTATATTTTAATCAAAATTCTTTTTAAGGGCATGTGTTTTTATCATATGAGCACATTTAGATAACCTGGGTTTTTTTTTCACAATTTTTACTTTTTCATAAAAATAATAGTGTACGGCTGTCAAGAACGTGAATACGGACGGCTTTCACTATTATTTTGTTTGAAAAAATAAAAATTGTGGAAAAATATCCAGCTTATCTAAATTTGCTCATATGTTAAGAAACTCATGCCCTTAATTGATTAAATTCGGCAATTTTATAACTTAAGGTAATAATTTCGGTAGTAGTATAACATTCCTCAATTTTTTAATTGAGGAATTTTTCAATTTGGCAAATTTTCTACTTCGAAAGCTTTTTTTTTTTGTCATTTTAATGTCAAGAATTTTATTTTTCCGGATTTCCATTTTCGAAAATTGAACCCCTCGTCATAAGAGTATTTTGACTATCGACTGTGGGTGGTCGCTAAATAAAAATGTAGTACGATATTATAATAAAATTTCTATTCTTATTATGTCTCTAAGGGAAATTTCATATTCTTGAAATATAAAATTCTAGAAAGAAAATTGTCAACATTCTAAAACATAATTTATATAATTTATGAAACATAAGTTATTTTATTATATGTCTTTATTTTCTTTGATGGAAAGGTATAGGAATAGCAGTAGAATTTGGATCAATTAAATGTTATTTCTAAAATGACAAAATAAATATTGATAAATGATGATGATGTATATTATTATTATTATTATTATTATTACGAGTATGATTAATTTTTCAAAAATAGATAGTTATAAATAATTATTCAGGTATCGAAAACTATATTTAGAATAGAACTGTATATCGATTCATACTCGAAATCCTTCTCAACTACAAACTGCATTTGCCTATAACCCACCATTTTGTCCACTCATTGAATAGTTTCCTTTTTGAGGCCGCAAAAATACACAGTTTAAAGTTTTAGGGTGAGAGGGTTGTGGGTGTGCAATACTTACATTTTTTTAAGTCCCTTTTTGTAGCCAGAGAGGCACACGACACTGCACACGGGAGGTGATTCCCTCACTGTAAAAAATTTTTCCAGTTATTATGCATTGTAAAACTCGAGCTCTTACTAAAATCACGTAAAAACTTAGGTTGATAAATGGCGTTTTTTTTACATTTAGACCTGTCAACTGTTTTCGCTCTTAGCAGTGGCGCCAGTGACGATTAGTGGAAGCAATGCATTCGAATTTTGGTCGGTAAGGCCGGTGACATACACTTTTGCATAACGTATAGCGTATAAAGTTCTCGCCTAATTAGAGGCCTTCATTGGCAGCGAAAACAGCTGAAAGGTCTAAATCGTATAAATAAACGCGATTTATCAACCTAAGTTTTTCGAGAAACCCTTCCCGGCTAAACAAAACTTTAAACTGTGTAATTTTGTGCCCTCAAAAAATAAAATATTTAATGAGTGGATTAAATGGTGGATCAGAGTGCACTCTACAACCATTTTTAGTTTTTTGAAAATGCTCCAACAGCCTTAAGAATTTTTTTTAGAATGTCAACAAATTGACACAAAAGAAACCAAATTAATTAAAAAAACTAGGATCAACACATGACCTCTGATTTATGACCTGTAATCTCTAAGACGTTTGGCTTTTGGTGTAATTTCATTGAAGTATGACGATGGACTTTTGTCCCTGGTTTATGACATGTTATTCCTATAACCGCCGACCTGTCACTAAAGACCTTCGATTTTTAACCTCGAAGTGATGACACTTCGCCTTTGACCAGTGACTTTCAATTTCTGATCTCTGACTTATGACCTATGACCTTTCATCTGACATGTAACATTTTACTTACGGCCAGCTAGCTCTGTCCGACAGCTCAGTTGTAATAGGCAAATATATACTTCCATTTGTGACGTCAAGAAACTATTCAAATCGAGAGCGCATCTGCGGTTCGGTGCGGTTTTTACATTATCTCTTATAGATAATGATGTTAATAATTTTAAAACAATTATTTGATTAAGTAAAATCCTGAAAATGATGTTTTATCCACTGAATCATAATTATTCTTTCCAGTAAAAAAAACATTAAAAAATAATAAAATATAAGAGAAAAATCAAAAACCATAACATATAGTGTATATTGCTCGACATATGGGACATTTTTCTAGAAATCGTACGGAATTTTTTTTCAAATCTTTAAATGACTTGAATTTTTGTACGGCTTTTATTTGTGAAATAAACTTACACGTGCATAAGGATATTTCTAGAAAAAAATGTTTTGCGAAAATTTATTAATTTAAACTTTATAGATAAAATTTGTTAAAATGCTAAGTTTCTCTTGTATATACTTAAAATTCATTATCTCCGATTTTATTAAATGAATAGATTCAGGTTTTCGTTTTTTATTTCTCGCGTTGTTATGTTAGCTTTTCAGGTAAATATTGACATAATTTTGATTTGTTAATTTACTAAAAATATTAGCAAATTAAGTGTTCAAACAATTTTTTCATACTTGCCGTCTCAACGAAAAAAATACTGTATTATGCGCTATGACTCAATCAAAAAGACGCATTTTTTTAAAAAGTGTACACTATTACACCGTGTAACAGGGAGAAAGGATTACACTTTCGAAATTATACTTTATAATCCTTTATTTAATCTCCGCAGAGCGTTTCTCTAAAAGGTACCAGAGTGTCTAAGAGTGGGGAGAAGACTGCCGGATGTCCCTTACGAACAGCTTGCCAAATTCCTAAACGCTCAGGAATTTTCCATTCCTTACACCCCTCTGTTTATAAACATTTTAAGTTCTAAAATTTAACTTTCCTATTTTAATTTGTATAGCTATAGTAGAGGGTCTAGGTTCTTCTGTAACCATTTCTTGGGTTGGAGCGCTTGTGTAGTATACGGTGGGACTGCCTTGAACCTTTGTTTTAATGTAAATAAAACATAACTTACTAAGGAGGTGGTTTTTGATTATTTGAAAAACTCCGCATTTGTACAGACTAAATATGCTGATTAATCCTATACTAAAATAACCTATGCATTGTAACTATTCGGTAGCTTTTCTTTCCAACTCTGAATTCTATGATTGGAAGCGATCTTATTTAACAAGTTTTATGTATCATCTAAGCTAAGTTTCATCGGTTTGAACACGCTGACATCAAGTTGTCGAGGCAAAGTTATTAGGTGGTCCTCTAATATATTTAGAGAGTTCCTATCATAAGGTATTTTGTAGGTCTTCTTTAGTACAATAGTTTTTGCGTATGTAGATGTTTTCTCTAAATAAAGTTCAACATTATCTGACAAAACTTTAGATCCGGAGCCTTTTATATAAACGTTTGTATCTATTTCTATGGATGTTATAGAACTTTCGCAAAGAAAATCTAACGTAAGCTTTTTACTGGGTAATAATATATACCCTTTCGTGGTTGGTATATAACTTTCGTGAAAAGCTACATATTACAGATTCTTGATGTTTTTTTAATAATATTAGCATCGCAGCTATTTTTATGTATTAGCCTATAGTTGGGTTGATTTCGGTGACAAATTTTATATTCAACAACAGATTTACATTTACTGATCGTTTCTCGATCGGTCGGAACGTATTCAGTCTTACTTGTGAATAGCTGTACATAAGTAGTATCATCCAACTGGTTATGAGATACATTTGCAATTACGTGTAATAGGGCATTAATTGGTTGGCGTGTATCGTTAAATTGTTGTTTTCAAATCTAATTTTGTAATTATTGTTTTCTATTGTTTCTAATATAACAACGGGTCCTTTCCAACTTGGGGAGCGTTTATTAATAGGTGTTTGATTATTGAACTTCACCAAGTCTCCGGTTACACAGATTCCTTGAGGTTTTATAATCCTTGTATCTTGTTGCTTCTTGTATTTTTCTTTTTGCGTATTATTCTTTCTCTAGCTTTGATAAGATATTTTTCATGGATATCTTTCCACCTTTGAATAAGATCTGACTATTTGCTCGTGGGTGATGTACTTAGCATAAAAGGAATATCAGTTTCTCTCCCGAAAGTAAGCTGAAAAGGCGAGTACCCAATACCTTCATGTTTCATTGTATTATGAGCCATGATCATGATTTTTAGGGTATTGTCCCATTCAACTTATAATCTTCCATACACGTCCTTTTTATGTCTTTCAGAGTTGAATGTGACCTTTCTAAACATCCGTTTGATATAGTCGGATTCTGATCAGATTTTCGAAATTTTGGATAAGTTCTGAATCAAAATTAGCAACCTGATCTGTTAGCATATGTTTAGGGGAACCAAACAAAAAGTCCTTGGATTATGCTCTCAGATTCAGCATTTTTAAGTGGGACTAGAATAAGATATTTGGTAAGCTGGTCCTGGATCGATAAGATGTAATTATTTCCTGAACGGTAGTTGGTAACTGTCCAAAAATGTCCATAGCTATTTTATCGTTAACAAAAACTGGCGTATTGGGGATGATTGCTTCACTTTGGTTTTTTATTCTGGTTGTTTTCTGCAACTGACATAGGCATCTTTTTACAAAGTGAATTATTTCTTCCTCCATATTTGTCCATTCACCAATTGTTCTTGCTCTCTCGATGGTCTTATTTTCGCCGTAATGTTGAGCAGGTATGAACGCTTAAGGAAGAACGTCCGCTATAGTCTTCGCCAAGAATTTAGCCCAGGCAGCATTCATTCTACGTGTAGTTGATGTTGCCTGGACAACGAAACTTTTGAATCTCG
>JAUESI010000034.1:6168898-6182436 GCA_032275145.1 Synergus laeviventris
CACAGATCGCGTGAATTATATGATATACCTACGCATTTCTTAAAGTGCGTATTATTTGAATCGCGACGGTATCCAAATAGTTATTCGATCAATCAACTACCAATGAATAATTTCAAACAGCGAATTTGCTATTATATATATATCACAAAGACGAGCTATTTATTGAACATTATATATATATATATATATATATATTATAATTATTTTATAAAGCTCATTATAATATAACATATAATTTGTTTCAAGTATAACTCCCGAATATATATATATAAAAATGAAAACGAAAAAGCTTTGTGTTTTGTAATTTACTTTTGCGATGTTGAAAACAGCAAAATTTGTAATAAATTAAAAGTCTGCGATATAAATTATATATACCCGCCGCGATATATATATTTTAGTCTTTTATATATATATATATATATATGATATCAGTTGCTTGAGCGATATATTATATACAGTAAATTATGCAACTGTAAACATACTCCAAAAATTATTGACAAAATTGACTGCCAATGGATTGCTAATTTATACATGTTAATTTTTTGCGCTTAAAATATAAAGACGTCATCAGGGGCGACCTTTGTGTTCGAAATAAAAACTATATTATATACATTTTTGCCTTATATTTTGCTTTCACATTTAATGTATATATATATACATATTAGTTCTTATATTTTGATATTAATATATATAATATATTATATACAGTGCCTTATATCTCGATTTTCAGTTGGCACGTCAATTAAATGATCCTTGTAAAATACATAAAAAACCAAATCGACTTCTATATAGAAAGCAGGCACTGTTTTACACCAATTATATATTATAGTTGAAATTATACCGCGAACATGATAAATTTGGGTCGGGACATAATCGACAACAAATTTTCAATTTCAAGGCTAACCGACGGGGAAATTTCGCAGTAACTTTGTTATAAATAATACAATTTATTTATGTATAATGTATAAATACTATTTCATTAGTAGATCAATGTGGCACCAACATTAAATTTTTCAATTTCCCTGACGCAGCTAGAAAGAGTCTATGTATATTTTAAAGTGGCATAGAAAATAAGGAACAATATAAAAAAATGAAAAGAAGTCTATATATATAATGCGATAGCAGAGGCTTTCAAAATATTATTAACATATATCAATTTCTATTTTCCCTATGAGACTTATAACATTCAAAAGGTATAACATATGTTATGAATAGACAACCACGAGCTAAAACAAGATTTATATATAGTAGGCCTCGTGCTTATTAGATTAATTGTTTTTAATTAACAATCGCGACCCTATAATCTGCAGGTGCCGCTTCCTCAAAGTGGTTTTTAAAATCAACTAATCAATACATCAACTCCTACTTTATATATATATCATTCAATTGACTGCGGAAGGTAGCAAAATTTTGAACTCAGAATTATAATATGCCTTCTCATCTTCTATAATCACATTCTCTGACTACCGGTGTAGGTCATATAATATATACATATAAGATAAAAATATGCTTTAACAAGAATTTCAATTACCAAGCAAAAAGTTGTCGATCATTGGCACGATATTATTGTTGATGAAAATGATTATAATTATAGGATGGCATAGTTATTTTTTTCTTGTTATAAACAAATCAATTTTATCGAGGAATAAAGTAAGTCCCACAAACATATAACGCCTTAAATAATTTTGATTTCTCCTTTAAGTTTTTTCCACTAATTTTTCTAAAAAATAATAGTGCAGAGATTCGATATTATAGTGTGACCTGCATCTTTGTATGGATGTTTTTGATTGTGCTAAACTAAACTTTACCCAAATATTGCTGAGTGGTATTGAGTTGTAGGTCGTGCTGAGATGTATTATGTGTAACTATAAGTAAATGTGGGTGTTTGCGTAAATGTAAGAGAGTTTCTGGGTAGTATAAATAGTGATCGACGGGGCCTTGGCGATATCCCATGGACGAACCCATGAACGTGCAAACTGACAGACGAACGCACAATGAGCAGGAGGAATGCCCCGCAGAGCCAGACATGAAGACGTCACTCAGGGAACGATACGACGCAAAGGGGCCAGATTGGGCCAGATCAACCTGAACTGCAACATCCACATTCACGAACACGACCGAGTCCAGCTGCGATCTCACAAGATTCGTGAGTCAGCGATGGCACCAGAATGGCACCTATGGTATACCTTTTTTTTATCAAACAGCATCTCTTTAAAAAAATGCATGGAATTCTCTGCCGTCGTCCAGCAGTCTGTCAAAACTCACGCTTCCATGTCGCTTTCTGATCCCAAAACATGAAACCCTACTTTGTAAAGTCCAAAAAATATAAAACCAACCATTATACTAAGGTCCAAAAATATATCTCCAAAATGTAAAATAGATTCCGAAAATATGAAACCTAACATTATATAAGTATATTATACCTTATACAAGACCCAAAACTCTGGATACCTTTTTTTTGATTAAGCATACGGAATTTTGTGCCGTCGTCCAGCAGTCTGTCAGAATTCAAACTTATTTCATGTGGCTTTTGTCGCTGCGTTTAAGGCTATCTTCTATAAAATTCTGACTGAATAAAGTACCGTTTTCTCATCAGTATCTATATAATAGAACCGGAATTCAAGATTCAACTCAATCTATATGATTCAATGCTTTTGATATTCTATTTAGGTTGGACTGGAAACCTATACTAAGAAACGATTTTTAAAAGCTGTAAATCTCAATAATATTATAAAATTTTAATGATACGCGGAAAAAACTCTATTATTCTATTTCTACACTCTTATACTATTTTTATGGTTGTGACAACCACAGCATTTCTTTCCATGTGCAGTAACCTAATTAAAAATTTCATTCTATAGCTGTTTTTAATGATGAATGCCAAATCCAATTTTGGTAAATAAATTCCAATAAGTCCAAGAATATAAGAAGACTCATATTGACAATATATATATGACAATATATAATATATATACTTTTAAAAAATATATGCCAATGAGTATTAAAATATATACAGCCAAAAGTGAACAGTTTTGGGAAAAGAATATCAGGCAAAAACTGTTTAAGAGTATTTACAGCGGCAAGTTAAAGAAAAGCAGTTCGATAGAAATATCGCACGAGAGCAGTCCAGATCCAGGTGTTTAGATTTACGACACCGCAAGCACAAGTCCTCAAGACCTTTGGATTTTGGAAGGACTGGGACCCCCTCTGTGCTTCAGTGGAACACTAATTAGGGTAAACCCAAAAATTGTTGAGCCTGGGGACCGCACATCAGCCACATCAGCCGGGGGTGGCCATTCCGAAGAAGAGCGAGAAAGGCTGTTTTTAAGTACAACAATGAGACCGATTATTAGACGAACCGGGGGTTCTCTGTTGTGGCTACGAGCCCCGCAGTGTACCTTGTACAAGTGTACATAGTTGTGAAACGACGACAACTATACGGCCAAGGCTTAACTTTTAGTCTCGCTTTTAGTTTCTTGTATATATAGCAACTTGCGGAAAGGATCCTGATGTGCAGTGTGTCGACTGTATCGTGGTATTTTTCCATTTTTCCAAGGCAAAACTGACCCTTTTGTCATCATCTCGTCACCCGCAAAGAAGAACCTTCGTTTTGGGCGGGAGCTTATTTACAAACTGTCAAAAACTCAGTCTAATAACTATAGCTCTTGTATTAAGAGTGGGTCCTATAGACCTGTAGAGAGTGTGCTTAGATAGTGCCGATATACATATATACCTTGTATTATATATAGCTACTTAAACGCAGGTTCTATTTTACCAATCCTCTTCTAGAAGTTGAGGACTTTTAAGATTATGGTCACTTATTTAATTAACTCTGTAAATTGGAATTAAAGGAAGAAGTTACTGTAATAATAAGATAATATGTATTTTGCCAAATATAAAACCCAACATATATGGGCCATAAAATATATCCCAAAAATATAAGACTCAAAAATAAGTTCCAAATATTTTAAGAATCAAAATTAAAAGCTTAAAATAAGTCTTAAATTGTTAAATTTCAAGACCCCCTTATAAAAAACGTATAATAATAATTTAGGGGAGCATCCTTAAAAGTCGAGAATGCACCAATTTGATCATTCACACCTCCCCCGCCCCTCCTGAAAACTTATAATAATTGGTGAGATATGGAAAGGATTTTAAGAATTAAGGTATTGTACGTATATTAACTCAATGAAAAATAATAGGTTAGAGAAAAAACATGCCACATATATAAACAATGCACTATATATATTTCTTTATGATATACAATTTTTATCTACAATTTTTTTCTCTCAGAGAAATAGTTTTTAAGATAATGTTGAACATTTTTTTAAACGAGTTTTACAGTTTCTATTATGATATTAATAAAAATAGTAGGGATTTTATGGTGATTTTCATCATTTAGATTAATTGTGGATTTATTACACTTTAATTTTATAATCTCATGCAATTACGTATCAGTGTTAAACATTATTGCTGACCAGATTAGATTATACGTACACACAATATTTTTTTTTTGTATAAAATAAAACTTGGCTCTGAGTCTAAAGTCTGAAAAGAGCTATCTTGAATTCGTATTCACAATAAATCATCCTCAAACCTTTATGATTAATCTAAAAAAAAAAACCTAACCGGGCTATGAAGAAATATACATATAAATTGATTGTCCACAACGAATAGATTACATTCTTCTGCAGGATCTGAAACCGGTAGCAAGAATTTACACGAAACTTGTTATAACAGCAGCTACCGAAATCTAAATTCTAAAAAGAACTATATGACCTTGAGAAATCACATTTCTTTATTAAAGGGGAGCTCCATGTCGAACTCACAAAACACCGTTCATATCTCACTGTTTTTTTTAAGGTTTTGAATGCAAAACCGGTATTGCCAAAAAAGTATTTTGCGATTTGGAATAGCATAGACTGATGAAATGAAAGACATTTTTAAGACGGTAATATTAAAAATTGGTACTTAAAACCATTATTTTGTTAACAATATGAGAAGTGTTACAGAACTATTTGTTTTGATGTGGATTAAAATTTTCAATAGCTTTTTTTCAATCTTCTCTGCCTTTGCATTGAAATCTTGTTAATGCTTTTGAAATTTGCTCATCGCAACATCCAAATATTTTTTTAGCTTTTTAGGACTCAATTTCAAAACGCTTTTATAGGCATAATCTACACATCTCTATTGCCCTTATCATTATATTTCAAGTTCTATAATATTATACATAAATAATATAGCATAAAATACTGGAGCAAAAACTGCTCTGTAGTTTGAAAACTATAGCGCATTTTTAAATATTTCGTAATTATTATTTTCGATATTTGTAGTTTCACGATGGCAGGAAATTCGCAAAAATGTTTGATTTTTTGGTGATTTCCAAGATTTCCTGTATGTAACTTATAATGACCGAACTATGTATAATATATGGAAAATAATCGAATGATATTTTGATTTTACTCTCTAAATCTGAATTAGTAGAAAACTACTAATGGTAGTATTTTTTTTGTTGATTAGTAAAAATGTACTAATTCAATATGTAAGAATAACTTACTAAGGGCCGATTTCACCAACTCTGATTAAATTCATGATTAGTTAATAATGATTATTTTTTAATCGAGACTTTAATTATGATTGAATTGCAATGCATTCCACCATGGACATTTTGGTTCTAATTAGCTAATCATATACCCTCTTCGTGGTAACTCCAATATTCTCTTGTAACCGCGACTCTGATTGGTTGTAATGTAAATCTCAGATAACTTTAGGCGCCATGATGTTTAGGTGACAAACCATTGATATAACGCGAAAAGTTTGAGGTTATAAGAGGTTAGTAATAATGTTAGTAATAGTTAGTTAGTAATAATAACAATTATTAATTTTCTAACCAAATTTATTCAAGAATTTTAGAACCTTCCGCTTGGTTGACATAACCAAACTGCGCTTGCGCGTGTTTGTTGGTAGGTGGGGAATTTGAATTTTCAAGATGATGAAACTGTTTGAGGCTCTAATTATACAGAATTATGTTCTAAATGCAATAATAAGGATGTCTCATCATTCATATTTTTACATAAAATGTATTGATATTAGATCAGAACCATATATTTCCTTGAGTATAATACTGCACTCACTGCAGTCGCACTTGAATATTGAGGTTATGTTACTTCAATAACTGGTTAACCTACATAACCATGAGCCATTATTGAGCGGTCAAGATAATCAGTGATTATCTTCCCTTAATCATGATTAAAAGAATGGTGAAACGCAGTAGTATATAAGCGGATTCTGTAGAATTTCTTCCAATTGCTGCTCGATGTACGTCTCGAAGATATTCAATTTTTCTGAAAATATATATAAACTTTCTTCAATGATACTTCCCACTTAAACTATCCATTTAAAATATTGTATTGTTCATATACAATTTTTATTAATGTAACAATATGAACTTAGGATATAAATTGAAAAAAAATTAGACTTTTAAAACTCACACACCACCAGAGAGTATCTAAAAAATTAATAATTTATGTTTCCCTAGCAATTTATTGCTACTCATTGAATTAGTAAGTTAGTATTACTAAGCAAATTAGTAAAAAACCCTTAGTAATTCATTTAGTATATATAGAATGTGATAAAATTACTAATTTAATATAGTCAAACCCAAAGCTTATACTAATAATTGCATTGGTAAAATTTCTACTAATTCGTATTTAGAGTGTATAGTATAATCCCCTATATTTCGACAGTCACAGTACTTTTCAATAGAGACATTTAATTTTTTTGTCGAAAAATATTTGCTCGTTGGAAAGGCGAGTTGAGCATTTGCCAAACACCTCAAAAAGTATATCACCCACCTTGGAGTCCGACGAGAGAAGCGAAAAGGTGTATATTGCTCGCGTTATAATAGAGCTCATATATGCATATTTCTACCCATACATAAAAATCTACACGACCTATAGGATCTACACGCAGAGTGAGTTGCTATACAATTTCACTATGCCGTAGAGGAAGGCGTAAGGAGTCCAGCAGCACCTAAACTTCCAGTAGGGTCGAACGGGGCGGCATATTTCATCCATTGTCGCCCCTCAACTCCAGCGGCGGCACTTTTCAACTTTTTATAGAGATTTTTATACCGCTATACCTATATATAACGCTTGCTTCGAGTCGGCTCAAGTGGAACCGTGCTGTCTTTCTTTCTCTCATCTTCAGGGTTTGCTTGGTTCGCTGGTTCGGTTTTCTCGCGGCTGCATAAGAATATGAATATAATAATGAGAACGAGTTTCGTCGTCATTCTGCTACTTCTCTACCTCTTCCTCCTAAACCTCCTTCTGCCATTCTTCTCATTTTTCGCTGCCAGATAGTTAAATCAGTTCTGAGCTACGCGGGACAACAAAATGTGCAGGCGTGTCACTGTTGTATATCTATAATAAAATTGCCTGCTCGGTTCCCTTATTTATTCTTATCTCAGCATTCGCGCATCATTATTCCGTAACTATAATCAGCTTGGTCACATTCGGATGCAAAATAAACCTTATTCTCAACTTATTTAAAAATATTACGATCAAAAGTCCGAACCCAACGACAACCCGATCCAAAGCTAAAGTATAAATCTGAACCGAAAAAGCAACCCGAATCCAATTGACAAGTCGAAATTTTAACCCGATCCAAAAAGCCTAAAACATCTACCTGTCCCGAAAACTCAACCCGATGCCAGAGCCCGATAGCCCGGGCCAAGGTATTAAAAAATTTGATCCACTTGTTTTTCAACAAATCTTCACGTTTTCAGACCACCTGAGTGAGAAAAAGACGGCTTTCAAGAGGATGACTCTTCATCTGTGGCCTTCGTCTGCAGTATACACGATAACTTTTGAAAGAATTATCGGATTAGATTGGGATTTGGCACACTTCTTTATTTAGGGTCCAAAAGGAAGATTGATCAGCTGTTCTTGTTTTACCCATTGAAAGTGCTATACTAGAAAATCGGAAATTGATCCTTTTCGTTCAAAAATTACATAAACTTTTGTTGACATTTTTTCGTCACTAAGGATCCTCTCTTTATCCGCATTGAAATGTTTCTTTGATTCAAACAAACTTTTTTCTGAGTGTAAGTTTTCGACCTCTATATAAAAAATCGATTCTCGGATATATATGATGAATTCTATGAGTTCTTGAACTGATATTTTTAGAGGTGCAATCAGAAATTTCTTCAATTGCTCGTTCCGTAAAATTCCACTTTCAGAATTCTCGGTTCATAAGGTCGTAAATCAGAAATGAATATATCATTTTAAATATCATATACATATCTTAATGAATTTAAGGAGATAACTGCTGGGGTTAGATATATGCTTAATGATCTTGAAGTTAGTTATATAAGCATCTGAAACAAATTTGAACCCTCGTTACATTCTTCTGTGGCAATGTGCAATTGTACATTTCTTTGGATTTTTCTTGCTGGATCTTTGATTCGAAGATCACGCGGGATCATATGCGAGATCATATGGAGGGAAGAAGGAATGTCGTACGTGGTCGTACACAAAGGTGTTGAGGGGGACTGGGTAGCATGTGAGTTCATTTGGCTGTCGATATACATATATTACTCGTTGCCAGGTTGCTAGTTGGTAGTGGTACACGAAAAGTCGTTTGTTTGCGTGCGTGTTAAAGGGTGAAAGGAGGGACATATTTTATATTTATGGGTATTTGCCGCTACTGTGCTCTCACGAACTGCGCGGCGCGGTGTCGGCTTGTGACAAGAGAGAGTAACTGGCCAGTCGACCTCAGTCGCACAACTGTAGGTATACCGAAGCCAACCCATGTGTCATCTCCCATGCTATCCCATTCCGTTCCATAATACGCCGGACTGCCGGAGCCTCGTTCCGTGCTCAGTGGATCTTTATAGACACATACATGAATTGCACGTGTATTCGTCCTGTATCTATATATAGACACGTTAGCCGAACTCAGTGTTCAGTGTACAGCCAACACCATAATAATTTCTTGATCGTACCTACACTGAAAAAAAATCTCGAATCGAAGGAAATTTACTCAGGCAGTCCCGAGTTAAGATCATGAACCGCCAACACTTGAAACAGTGAACTTTCGAGCTATTTTGATTTTTTAAACTTATCAAGAGGTACGAGAAAGTAACGAAGAGACCAGTAACTTTGACAATTTTTAGTTTGGAAGAAGTATAATATAAAAACGTGTCAGATAATTTTCAAACACGTTTGCAAATGGCGGATAGCCCACTGGACACGTAGATTCTGCGGCGTCGATAGTAACCACACATGCGCAGTTTATTTATAACTTGATAACGAAATTAAGACTGGATCCTGCTATACGGAAAATGTTTTTATTTTATGTTCAACATCCAACAAAAGGATTAAAAAAGACTAAGGCACTTTGCACAAAGCGATAAGTTTTTTCCAGGAGTCCTTTATTTACCCTGTGGTGGAAGAATGAACTTTCCCGCTTCAATTGTTAAGATCAATTTCCTACTATCACGATTAAGCAAATCTAAAAAATTCCTTTAGGTAAAACGATTTCTATCTCTGACTGTACAGTCTCTTGGAATCGTTGCCGGCAGCGGCATCTTCGATCCTTTTACCGGCATCAAGTTTATTTTTTTCACTCCTCTGATCTCGCTCTTTTTGTATGTTTGGTAGAAAAATTTATGAGTGTAGTTTGTGACCTCAGAGCCTCCAAGTCCTCACCCCTTAATTAACGATTGTGCCACCGATGCGAGCTCCCTCACGATTGCTCTGAGGATCGTTCTTTATGTATTCTTATATGGCGTGATATGTGACCGTTATGGACCGGCTGAACGTAACGTGGCCTTGACCTCGAAGTTTCTTCTTGAGCTTTTTGTTTTCGATCAAGAGGGTGGTAAATATGAATTTAGTGTGTGTGGGGGGGGGGTGGAATATCCGGATTCAATCGCCCAGATGCACGACCTTAATCTCCTCGAGCGAACGAGTGTAATGGAACACAGTAGCAAAAGGTGAACATTCTTGCTGCCGTATCATGCCGTCAGATATAGGGACCATAATATAAATAAAGTGTCTTAAAGGCGTCATCATTTGATTGCCTATACTTAGAAACTCATGCCCCTGATCCGCAATCTTCCTCGAGTTAGGCTTGCTTATATTATATTTTCATGATAATCCTTAAAATCTTGCGAAAATTTTTAAAGTCGAACGCCTCATTTATTTTGTGTTACAATCTTTTGCTTTTTCTGCGATATATTTTTCTCTTCTTGAACGTTTCGCAATCTAAAGCCCCAAAGATATATATATATATATATATATGTGTATTCCAAAGTAGTGATTCACAAAGGATCCGTTCTTTTCATTGTTAAAGTATTTAAATATGTCTATTTCAGCAAGTATACCATGCTTCTGTTTCTCACCCAATATTATAAAATGTGTATCGTGGGATGCTCCTTAATGTAAATAGCGACCACGCAGGCGACGAACCGTATGAGCTTGGCTAATGCTTCCTAAAAGCCTCCTCGAGACGCGCGGAGCAGTAAGACGCTTCTTATTGCGGACGAGAAAATATGTAGCATTAGCTTCAAGAGACTGTATATGAAAAATATTGTTGAAAGTAAAGATCAAAAAGAAGAGGAGGGAAAAAGGAGAGAAGTGCAAAAGAAGAGAACAGAAACAGACAGAAAGAACATAGGGAAATGAGAATAAAAAACGGGAGCTCTACTGCGCGTGCGCGAAAGTATTGTCAAATAATTTGCTTGGTCGTGCGAACCATGTCCAATAATATCCCCATCCCCTCGTGGAAGAGGGTAGAAAATGGAAAATATACCGCCCCAACCATTACCCTGTGCTATAGTATGCCATTGCCGCTGAATGGATGGGCGGATGCTTCCCACTTGACGATGGTTCGATGGTTTACCCGGGGTCTTTATTATGCTTGTCGCTTTTCAGCTTGCTTGGGCGTGAAACGTCAAAAATTGCCCCGTGGGCCGTGGGGCGTCTAGGGCTACGCAGAGGGGAACTTATACTGTTGCGGTCCAGAAGGGAAGTGCGAATCTGCAATCATTGAAATCACTTATTATCGCATTCGCATATATTTATATAAAGGAAATCTAAATTTAAAATCCCTAGTATCTCAGTACTATAGGAGTTCTATTCATTTTTTTTCATTTCATGATCATTTATTTCAAAAGATGTTTCGTATATGATCAACAATTATTTCTACATACGCTAATATTGTATCCCCTATATTTAAGTAAACAATTTTATTAAAAAAGCATAAATTTGTACGAACAGGGCTTGATCAAATAAGTTTTTCTCGAACTAAGCAGCCTTAACAATTTCTTGAAATAAGTCTGATTGCTCAAAAATAACTACTACTTTCAACCTATAAATGAAAGAAATGGAAATATGAATTTTCAGAAATATTGATTTTTTTCTACCACTCACAGCCTGAGCTCTCTCTCTTTCGCAGTAACAAAAAAACAAGAGATATAAGCATTCTCACAAAATTTTCAATAACATCAGTTTGAAAATTGCCGCCCCGGAAAACTTATCGTTGTTTTGGTTGACCATCGCGCCAATTATATTAATGTATATCTTATACCAGAAGCTCGCTATCGCACTCGCTATTCAGCATGAATCAAGACGCAAAAAACTTAAATAATTTCTATTCGTATTTTGAAAATAATAAAGATGATTAATTACTGTGGATTCAAAATCGATTTATTAACTTCTGTTAGTCTGAACGCGTAAAAAAGAAGATCGAAAGTCTTAAAAAATCGAAAAATTTAATTTCAAATGCTGTATTTGAAATTAATACATTTTTTCTGCAAGTTATATACCTATATATATATAGTATAAATTTTACTATTTCAAATTGTAATAAGGGCCGGTTTCACCAACTCGATCTGATTAAATCGTTAATAATTGATTAACATGATTTAATCGACACTTTGCGTTCCGCGTCCTTTTAATCATGATTAAGGGAAGATGATCATTGGTTGACTTAAGGGCATGTGATTATAGTTAGAAAAAGTATTGATTTTATAAGTTCAAATTCCCCAATTTTACGGCTATAAAAATAAATATTTTGCCCTGAAACTTTGGGAAACGGTAGAGAACATTGAAACGAACCGTTATTGAATCGATTTATCTTGCATAATGAAAAAAATTTTTTTTTTTTGCTAAAACGGAAGTATTGAAAACAGCTAACTTATAGGTTATCTTAGGTAATTTTAGGAAATCTTAGGTTATCTTAGGTAATCAAACTTAGGTAATCTAGACAAGATTGACCCCACCGTCGAAGTATCACGCATGGCCTTAACCGCCCAATAAAGGCTGGTTATTATGTATAGGAATAACCAGTGATTAAAGTAACATAACCTCAAAATTCAAGTGCGAGTGCAGTAAGGAGATTTGGCTCTGATCTAATATCAATACATTTTATGTAAAATATGAATGATGAGACATCTTGATTATTGCATTTAGAACATAATTCCAGAGGGTTCTAAAAAACCCTTGATTAAATTTGATAAGAAAATTAATAATTGCTCAAATTTTAACTATAAAACGATGAAATTAAAATATTAAAAAATATATTAATTACTGTTTTGATTCTTTTTGCACTATTATTATGTAATAAAACCGAGATATTTTTGATAATGAAGCAGGGTTTTAATTGAAGAGTTTTCCACGTCAAAACCAAAGATTGGGGAAAAATAGGGAATGTTCAAAAATGTTCACATTTAAAATTAATTGTTGTCAAACATGGACATATTAATTTCTAAGAACTTTAAGCAGGTTTTTGATGAAAATTATTGTTATAATACATTTTATGATTATATTTTTTTCATAATTTTTGACAATTTGAAATTTAATAAGGGATTTCAAAAGATTTCCAATGGGGGCAAGGGGTTTCAACAAATTTCAGCAGATTTTAATATAGATTTAACAGATTTTAAAGAATTCAAAAACCTTTATCGTTTTCACACAATACTTCAAAATCTTGAAACTTTTTTTAATTTTTTGAGATTCCTTAAAATCACTTGAAATCTATCTAAAAATCCTTATTGCCATTTCTTGAAAATTCTTAAATTTTTATATTCTGTTAAAGTGCTTTGAAATTTTTTTAAATCTTTAAAAATCCTTTGGGCTATAATTTATAAATATTTTTAAATAAATCAAAATCTTGAAACTCTTTTGAAGATCTTTAAGATAGCAGTTGGAATCTCTCGAATACTTAATACAATTGTTTGATTACTTGAAATTTTTTAAAATTCTTTAATAATATCATCACTGAATTCTTTAAAATGATCTTGAAATCTATTTCTAAAATCGCTTTTTTTAAATCCCATAAGAGTTGATATCCTTGAAATCTTGTAAAACTTAAACTAAAAAAAAAGACTTAAATTACCTAAAATCACTTAAAATTCCCTGAAATTACTCGAATAATTATAAATCCTACTAAATAATTACTAAATATATAATTACTAAAATACCTAAATCACTCGAAATCTATATTGATCATACTCTAAAATCTTGAAACTCCCG
>JAUESI010000034.1:6207595-6223663 GCA_032275145.1 Synergus laeviventris
ATGTGATACCCGAACCCCGCAAGTTTCGGTATGCTCTTAAAAATACATTGTCACTTCTACACCCCTTTTTGATACGGTTATTCCTTTCTCCACCCCTGCCGACTGAGAAATCCAAGTACAATCCTCCAATTGCATAATAAAATAAACAGAGGCATGCGACGCCTCGTGCATGTGTCGCTGACGACACGGAAGCGATGTTACTTTCGCACGCGACCCACGCACCCTTAGAAAAATATGAAGCAATTATGAATATATTATATACATATATATAGCAATATATAGTTCAAACAGTTTGCGTAAATATATGTGTTGACTTTACTGTAAGTGTTTAGTTTTTTTAAACTACATTTTTAGAACTCTCAATCAAGAAAATGGCATTTTCCTGTAAAATGAAGTGCAAAATGGCCTCTACACGGATCGGGTGGTTTGTCTCAATTTTTGATCGAATAATTTCCAATGTTAGGATAGCGAGGCGAAGGTTACTCTTGTGCATATTATTCTAATATTCCTTTCTATATTTTCAATGGCCGACTTTTCATATAGCGGATATGCCCATTATACATTCTATACAGTATACAACAGCGATAGGCGGTCGTGGCCTGGCCGGACGTATAGGTACAGAGTTACAGACCTAACCGACAGATTCGTGTTTCCATGGAAACCGAGCTATATCTACTTTAGTCGGTTGGTCCTACACTGCCTGCTACCACCCTGATAAGCGGCTTACTCTCATGGTTCTCTCCACTCTTCTTCGTTGGCTACCAAACCCCTCTCACCCACTTCCTCTCGCCCTCCTATGGGATCCCAAGGCTTTTCAAGCACCAAGAACACTCCCTCGAATCCTCGATGCCTAGTTGCCTATACCTTTCCGAAATCTAAACGCAACTGCAAAAGGAAAACGGCCGCCTATAGGATACGCAATAATGCAAGAATCATAAGATCGACGAAACTGGTGCGCTCAATTACCCTCCAAGATGTTCTAATACACTTGAAAACTTTTTGAAAGGTCATCATTATTTGTACCTTATTATACTATATCTTTCACAATTCCCCAAGTTAACAGTTTCACAGTATCCCTCGATTTCACAGATTTAAAGCTTGACTAACTTCGAACTGACACAATTTTTAACATACAGTTATTTAAAGGGTCAATATTTTTTAAAAGTATTTTACTCCTATATTAGGGGAATCTGTTCCAAAAGGACCAAAAAAGAAGAGCCCGGCCATTTAGCCCCATTTAACATAAGCAGGTTCGGACGAGGCCTTGATCAGGATTTCTATTTTCAATAAAATTATTTTTATATAATTATAGTATATTATTACGCATTTTCACATTTGGCAAAGGTAGAATACGTCGGACCGCGGTAATACGAAACTTATCCGATTATGCTCGCTTGTCCCGGATGTGTGTTAGTATTTTGTTACTTATGACCATCCCTACTGGATTATCGTTAACGATGCCTAGGTACGAAGGCCACATGTGCCTCTTCAAAGCCGCTATTTTTTACATAATTTTTCTCATTTTGTATACCAAGGTGCAGTGAATATGCGAAGTTAAGTGCTTCCTTATTACGTCGTCGCTTTATTATATTGAGACCCCACAGTACTTATTAAATAATTAATACAGCGTATACAAAAGTTAGCTCTCGACACTTTGTCTTGTTATTTCATTTGCAACTAAATTATAATTACTTGATTCGCCATGTATAGAAGGTTGTTAAAATATATATATAGGCAATGAAATCGATATCGGATCGACTTTAGAGATGTTTTTTCTTGTATAAAACTTCAGAAGTGAATTTCGACCAATATAAAAGTGTAAAAATTATCAAGGAATTGTTCTTAATACTCTCAGTGTGGTCAGTTTCCCAAAGTACAAGGTCTTTTCAAAATATCTGAATTTCACATTGGCTGAGCCCGAGGGGTTAGGCAGACAACATTGGTGTAAACTCGAGTTAGCCAAATGTTTTCGTAGCTGATGGTCTTTTAGGATGGTATTCCCTGTCACTATACTGCCACGTGCTGTCATCCCACGGCTCCTTGAATAATAAACCAGACCATTCCCCATCATCCACGTGATGTCTTTTAGAGCCTTTAATTAATTTTCAATTCTCCCTCATGATTTCACTTTTTTCTCTTTTCTTGACTTCTTTTTCTACCCAAACTATTATTATAGTTCAGAACCGTGAAAATTTGTATAAATCTATATATGTAATTGCAAAATCTATTTACCCATATTTCAAAGTGTTAAGAACTGCAGTTGGTTTATTCTTGCGGCACATTTCTTCTGTGAAATTGAAAATGAGGAATCTGCTGTAAAATATTAAGGGCTTCATTGACTTTTGTGAATTTCGTTCCATTTAGAATCTCGACACAGGGAGTCAGAAATCCAATAAACAGAAAACGAATTTACTATTAGGGTCGCGTCTGATCTTGTTGCGGGTCAATGAGCCACAGCAACCCTTAGATATCACTCACTCCATTGTCTTCTCCTGCCAGCGGTAATAAATCGAATCATATTAGGATCGTTTAGCATGAATTTTTGCTATTCCGAACACTGACACGCAGATTCAGTTTCATTTCCAGTTCAAGCTTAAATCGTACAATAGCGCCATGTTTTTTTGGTTTATCTATACGATAACAACAATCTAAACTCTTATTCGGGCCGTTTCTAAATTATTGTAAATTAAAATAAAGTGAGACTTGAAAAACACGTTGACAAAAATTGATTTAAATTATGATTAACAATCAAGAGCGTGAGTTTGCAAATAAATCTGACACCTAATGCGTGCATTGACTTCGTTTCACGGAACTTATGAGGGGCGGAAGGCCATAATCGGAATTCTATTGTCTGGCTCGGAGGGTCCGCGCTTTCAGGAATCCCGGTAGCGCAGCAAAGGCGTCGTTAACGGTAGCGTTAACGCCTACTCGGCAATCAAGATTCACCTTTCTCTGTTCCTCTCTCTTCCTGATTTTTTTTTCCTATTCTAGTCTTTGCTTTCCTCCTCGGCGGTCGTGTTGCATATTCCAACAAAACATAAGATACGGATCATAGATCCAATGACTATAGGAGGCAAGCCAGAGAGGTTGGGGGTTATGAAAGAATAAATAGAAGGAAAAAGAGATGGTCGCGCCCACTAACGCAGTAGCCGACACACGCTCTATATCAGAATTTGTATGGAGTGACAATCGCCCAAGGATCTCTGGAACTCTGATAGCATGGTATGTTCCCGTATGTAGCCCACTCAACCAGTTCATTAGCCGATCCTCGGACCGAGGAACCGAGTCACGGTCGGCGTTACGTCGTGTCGTGTCGCATCGCGTCGTTATGCTCCTGTTCAAGCTCAGATGATGCTTCAGATCAGGATCTATAATAGAACCTGTCCTTTGCTCAGTCATGCCTCTTCAGAACTTTTATCTCTTGCGCTTTTACTGTAGTTTGCTCGAGTCAAATCAATTATATACATTATGACACAGTATTCTGCATTTTCCCATTCTTATCATTTACTCTCTTAATCTGAATCAGCGATGATTATGCAGCTGAGAATTCATTCAACACCATTTTTTATAAATGCATAAAATATATATGCATAAAATATATTGTAAAAATGACATCGTGACCAAATCTCGACTTGTTTGATTCCTTTCCTCGGTTTTCTCTTTTACCAGCAGTCTCCTCTCAGCCTCACCCCACAACCTTGCTTTAAATCCGTCTGCCATCTTCCGCGATCAAGGTTCTCTTTTTTACCCCATGACGTTCGTTACCGAAGCAAAGAGAGGGAGGTATAAGTATCCGGTATAATAAAGCAGCAGAAACCAAGAGAATCGATCGCCATTGCACCGTAAACTGCAGTGCAATTGTATTTCAGCTTTAACAACCTCTGCATTGTTGAACTTTTAAGAGTCGCCTTCGCTTCTATAGTTCATGACACGATTGCGCCTGATTACAGTCTTGATATTGCTCGGATATTTGCGAATGTACAACCCAGATTTCCTTGATCAGTTTCGGAAATTGACCTCGGGATTGGTCTTCCACATAAGCATGGTTCACTTATTATAGACGAGTTTAACTCGACTTTCACCAGCTTAAAGGAGAGATCAATATGGTCTTCAAAGCTGCCCATTATATACATCAGACAAGATAGATTTGAATCTAATTTAATAGAGCTTTAAATCAAATGACTAAGTGTGTTTGTTCCTAATTCTTCAGTTCACGCTATTATTTTCCACGAAATTGACGTCGTATTTCTTTGTAAAATTTAATACGTCTGAATGATAATAAAGACAAATTGTCGGCGCTACATGTCCTCGGACGCATATTCCTGTATATAATTATTATTATTCCGGTTTCGAATAACGACCACCCACGAATCACTTTTCTCTCTCCAGCCTCTTCGTTTCTTCAGCAGAAGGCTGAAATACCATTGGTATATAGTCGATCGGCCATTTTCCCCTGTCACTGCTAATTTAGCCTGTATCGTTTCGTCCCATTCTTTATTGGTCTCTATACATGTACACTGTGACTCGGTGGACTCGGTACCGTAGTATAGAGACAGTAGAGGCAAAAGCAGTAACAGTAGCATCAGACAGCTGGAACGAGCTTGGAGCCTGGAGTTCAGAGCTCGGAGCCGCGACTTGGTCCTCTCTGGATGGTCTTATATTTAGCAGGGTGTACCCCTGTGACCCCCTCGTAAGCGGATTACGTGGGTCCCGAAACGAGCCAAGCGAAGCTCGATGGCTCGATGGCACAAGGGGGGGCTGTTCAAAATTACGCTATCGCGGCCTCGCAACTCGCAACGAGGAACGAGCTAGTACCCTCCTGACCCCACCCTCCGCTTATACGGTTGCCTTCACTCGCCCTCACACATCTATCCACTAATGCTTCACCAACGGCTTCTCGTCAACGCGCGACGTGTCACGGCGGTCGAACGCTCTCTGGATCGTACACAATAACTCTTTTTCTTCTACGAGCTCGCCACCCAATCCTGCTCCGATGCGATGACGTTTTAAAAGCAAAAATCCACCCTGACCTGATCAAGTTAATCCGGCAGATTATAAATTGAACAACTTTCGGCAACAGCGATTTTTTATTTTGTAATCAAATAATTGCATCTTTTTATTGAAGTTTCTCGGGGTAAAGCAGACTACTGCGATAGAATGATATCAATCATTAATAATTCAATCTACAATAAACATAATGCACATCGATTTATTATATGGAAACATATTTTTAAACGTAATATGCACTATTTGCCATAGTTATTTCAACTTATAATGATTAAAATTTATTCAAGAGGGTATAGTTCAATCACTAATCTTTATGATGTCTGAACCAATCCAAATATATTAAATAAGGTTTTAACTGCAAAAACATAACTGTCTTTTACGCTCATTGAGATTGCTATAACTTCAAATGTATATAATTATTAATATATTAAATTCAATGTAATTAACCTGTATATTCTTGTTCTGTTTCAGGCATGAATCAACGTAAACAACGTCGTGAACGGACAACGTTTACCAGAGCTCAGTTGGATGTTTTGGAATCTCTATTTGGCAAGACGAGATATCCAGACATCTTCATGAGAGAAGAAGTTGCCCTTAAAATCAACTTACCGGAATCAAGAGTACAGGTAAATCATCATATATTTACTAAATTTTTTAACACAGATGTGTAATGAATATGTAAATGAAAACAGTAATGACAATTAATGCATCAAACTGCGTAACTTGCAATATTTTTGATAAATTGGTGGGATTATAATTTAGAATAAGATAGGGGTTTCGGATCCAATAAAAATATGTCAACTCATTGCAAATCATTATACGTCGCACATGAACGCATCGTGTAACAAGACTCTTCCATCCAAAAAGCTTCGTGCTCCCGCAAGCCCGACCCAGATTTATAAGGTATATTTACACACTGAGCGAAGTTGTCGAACTTCCCTTTCTCTTCGTTTCGCCATTGTTCCAGTTGGAACACTGATAGATGAGCCGACGGACTCGTTGACGCTTTTATTGCGATTCACGTAACATCTTTATTCCCCTAATGTATAGCGTTCTATTAGGAACCTCAAGTTATTATTTTACCACGCTCTTAAGGAAAATAATTTTTAATTTGCTAAAATCATAGAAAACTAACAGCAAAATATATTTCATTGTCTTAGTTTTCATAACGATAAACGAACTCCTCTTAATTTCACACTAAAACTGAAAGACAATTATTTTGATACGCAAATGCGCCCGCGGGTATATAAGTTGTGCATAAGAATGATCATCCTTTTCTTCTATGTTGAGGAGAAAGAATATAAGAATTGTAAAAATATGAGAATTTAATCCACAACCTTCCTAACTCAAAACTTTACGTTATAAAGAGCAAACCATGATTTAAGATCAACAGCAGAATTCAAAAGCTATATATTTAACAAGCGCATCTTTTTCTAAAAACTCATCATTTGCCGGCGGCAAAAGTTGAGCCCATTGATTGGATGTCTACAACTAGGAGATTTTTTCACTGCATCTTTCTTTTTATGCGCTTTGTTTTCTTTACATGACGGATCCTAAGAATTTTATATAGGTCCCGAGATTAAGTCCCCAGTGGCATAGCACGCACTGGGACTGTATAGAGTGCAGAGCGTTAGCGTCGTGAAAATAGGACAAAAGCGAGGAAAATCTGTCCTGGAGTTTCCGCGCGAAGTTAAGCCGATGTGAATAGCGCGCAACTAGAAAGGGTGTCCACACATACAAACATACATATACACCTATACAAAGAGCTTTATTCGTATGCGTGCGAGTATGTGCACTGTGCAGAGTACATGCAGCCATGCTCGCTCTTGCTTCATCTGTGTACATCCGTGTACACCTGTGTATGACTGTATACGTCTGTGTACACTTGCACACATATACGATTATCAAAGTTGGATGAGCGGGTGCCAGAAGCAATACAGTATACACATATGTACGTATAGCAACATAGAAATGCAGGATATAGCGCACAACATAGTTGATTTGTCCGTGGATTATAGCCCCTGCGCTCAGCGTCAGATACGTCTGCACGAGAACACCGCAGCTGCGTTATTTCTCTATGTATGTCTGTCAGTCGGTTTGCCCGTTCGATGTTCATCCGTCATTTTGCAATCTGAATTTGGGAGAATATTTTTATACAGGCCAGAAAAAACTAGCCGTTGATGTGTTCAAATGAACTATACTGCAGCTTTTGAATTTATACTTTCATCATCAATATTATTATTGGGAATGATATACCCATAATTAGCAGGTTCCAGTTCAGAACTGTTCATGATGCTTATTATATATTACGTGACAAAAGCCTGATATATGGAGATTTTTCTCTTTGAAACTCAATTACATTCTCAAAGCTTTTGAAGTGTTGGAAAGTAAATATTTCTGTATATAATATTTAAGAGGAAACCATTGAAGCGACTAATCGACTTTTCATCTTACAATGTGTATTTATTGAAGTTCTTTTAAGAATATATTTGTGCAGAGTGCACAGAAAATTATGTTGAAGAAAATTTTTTTAAAATGCCGTGAATCAAACAGAAAAATTCAAAAGTATATACATATGGTATGTCGTTAAACTATAGTTTAACGATGTGAAATACAATGAAAAGTTCAATAGTAAGGTTTTGTCAGTTTAGCTAATAGACAACAGTCATTGATTAGATCATTATCGCGAGAGTGGTAGTCTAGGTTGCTCAACTATTAACATCACAAAAATAAGAAAACATATTGGTCATAATAGTATATCAATGCAGCTGCGACCACCAAGCCACGTTCGCCGTGTGGTGTTTCGGGGTGGTTTTCAAACTGGGAGGACATAAACCAGATGGTGTGCAATTTGCACCTCGGCACGGATATATAAACACCAGCGGTGGCTTGCCCTCTTCGGCGAGGAGGAAATAGCACAGTCAGAGGCCGCGGGCGGTTGTGTTAGAATTGGGGTTGCTGCTAGCTCAGGATAGCTTTCAGTTTGTGCCTTGTCGCGAAGGGGTGTCGCAGTGTAAACACGGGGTGTTAATGGGCTGTCTTCCTCCTCGCCTCGAGGATCGCTTTTCTCGCAGTCGTCACGTAATATTTATGTGTTAAAAACTAATATCGATATAAAAATTTATTCTTGAATCATCCAAAGTTTTCTTTATTTAACGCAACTTGCAGCTGTGTCCTTACTCTGTCCTTACATTCTGAAACGTAAAATCTGCTGCAAAATTTCTTTGTACTCTACTGTAAATTGAATCCAGCCTCTACAGTTGCACATGATACTAGCTAGGCAGAGTATCAGACTCACAATTGATGATATGATGATGGCAATCGAAAAATATTCCCTACACGTGTGTGGCATTGGAAGTCGCATGCGATCAGCTAGCCAATAATAACGACTACTGCAATGATAATAACAATAACAACAACGGGACCCGATTTCAAAGGCGAGCATAGATTCATAGGATCGCACCCCTGGCCACATTGTACGGGGATTACAGGGGTGTGCACGAGGTTGCGGCATACGAGGGGGCTTTTTGTGTCCCTCTATTCTCGTTTCTCCGCCCTGTTACCTATCTAGACTTATATGTCTCTACCTACCGCATGTATATATACGCATACTTTTTTCAATTGTCAGTGAAATACATGTATCTGTGTATACGAATACAGGGATCATGTATGTTTGTTGTTACAGTCATGCCACAGTTCTTGATTGAACCACACTCACCATTACACGAGAATTCAATCTATATAGGGTACGGTTTCGTTTGCGTGTATGGGTTCCAGCGAAGAATCCCAGGGGTGATTCGCCCGAGTGCCCAGATCTCCCTTCTTTACCAGGATGTGTTGTTATTGTTGCGATTTAATGAAATGTTACGCCCATCCGCCCGCGATTACTTTCTCATTGCACCGATTAACTCCCATTCCGCCTCCAGTCTAGATATATACTTGTACAATTACATACTTTTGCTTTCATTGATATCAGGTTTAATAAAAGAATATTTTTCTCTCAACAGGTCTGGTTTAAAAATAGAAGGGCAAAGTGCAGACAACAGCAGCAGCAACAGCAACAACAACAAAGTGTTGCACCAAGACGGCCTGCTTCACGGTCTTCGTCTTCTTCAAGCAGCAAAATTCCTCCAGTACCTCAGAGGCGAACACCGCCCGTTTCACCACCACGAGCGAAAGAGGCCCCAGGTCCAAATTCACCTCTCTTAACAGCAAACTCATCGTATCCGAGACTTGGAGCAACGCCGACGGGAGGAAGTAACGCCAGCAGTGCGTTAACGACGCCTTCACCACCTTTAACGCCTGGAGCAAGTCAATTACCACCATCATCATATCCACCACCCATGAATCAGATCCATCATGGTGATTACAGTTTCGCGTGGAGTTCTGCTTCACCAGGAGCTGTCAATCCCAGTCAGTGTTATGCCAGTCAAACCTACAACGGTTATCAGAATCACTATACACCAGGAGATTATTACCAGTCGCAGATATCACACATGCACCACAGTCCACAGAGTAACTATCCTCCGCAATATCATCACAACGTGACCTTAACATCTCATTTAGCTGGTCACCACTTGAATCCACACTCGAATGACGTTACCACATGTCCTGCTGAATCTTCGGATTCCTACATCCTTTCTGATCAAAAATACCAAGTAGTTTAGCAGTTCACGAAGCTGGGAACGCTCCATTGCAGACAAGATGCTGGACTGTTATATCATCCTTGGCGAATAAACTCTCGAAAAACTCCTCTTTCAAAGGCAACCATTCAAGAAGATTGTGATCCGGATGATATCTTGGAATCTGATGATGACTGATAATAAACCATTGAGATAAAACCGGGGGTTCCTTTGATATAGTGAATCTGTAATGTAAAAAGCGAGCCATGATTTGAAGTGTTGAAATTGCTCTTGCAATATTTTCTCAAACTTCCCACCTTCATCGGCAATATATCAATTAAGAAAGCATCACTGAAACACATGCATAGCACACCTATATGTATACATATTATACATATAGGTATATGTATATATATAATATACATATATTATTTATAATTTTGATTTTCAGTGGTTGCTCATTACTGCCATAATTTTTAGCGCATAATCATTGTTATCGAGTGGATACTCAGTCATATCAAAGTCGGCCAGTAGCCGAAAGACTTGTAAATATATTTGATTGTAGATGATGCGTGAAAATAAAGAGGTGAAACCAGAAATTTAAATCATATGACTTGCAGCTGAATATATTAGGATAGCTGATAAGTAGACAAAGGCGAGTTTATTTCTAAATTCAACATAAATATATAGCATCTGAACCAAACATTATACATGCATTTCTAGTGATTCTTAGTTAATAAAAGTAATAATAGGTTGCATTCACAAAATGCATTTTTCACAACAACCCTGCTTTCAATTGATCGTCACCCTTTGCCAGAAGTCTGAAATTGGCCATTCTCGAGGCCATATCATTTTATTAGTTTCGAAATGTTTTATTTTTTTATATTTTTTCCACATTTTTTGCGAAGATACCTTCAGAATGAAATTAAGTGTTTACGAATTTCTACAGACAGTAAATTCGATTTTATGAAACAAGATTACTTCTTAACAATCGTGAATAACAATGAGTGTATATGTCGCGTGTATACGAAAACTTATGTATATTATTATTGTGAATTTGAAATACAATAGAATCTATTAGCTATATTTAATGAATGATTATGAAAGAAATTAACTATAGTGGATATATTGTGAACAGAATATAAATAAGTTCATTTTTATTAATATGTTTCGATGCAAGTGTAAATATTATGTGTAAGATACATTATTGTTCCTCTAAATTGTATCAGAAAAGAAAATTGCTATCAGCAAATAAAACATCGCATAATATTAATGAAGTTCCTTTTTTTTATTCATTCTACATATTTCTATAATTTTAAGTTTAAAACGTTCAGAATAATTCAAATCTTAAATGGTATAAAGTGAAACAATTAACTCTGTCGTTTCAATATTCAAGTATCCCTTCAAAATAAAAGCCTGCAGAGTAGAAAATTCAAATCTTTCAAAACTGTAGAATACCTATGTCTTTTTTATTTAATGAAAATTAATTAAGAAGAATTCATAAGAATTATCGAAGTATAAATTTAAAAGAATTAAATCGAAGGAATTAAAAAATTGTCAAAAGATTTTAAAAGATTTCCGACATATTGAAAAGATTTCAAAAGATTTAATCTACTTAATTTTTTACTCTTTTCCTGTTTTTCTACTGTTGCTTGTACAACTGTAAAATATTTCGGGAAATCTGATCGCTACAATTTTTTGGGGATTATTCCACATTTTATTTTACAAAATTAATTTTATCAACATTTTAGGGAATTTCTCAAAACCTTCTAGAAATTTCCTAAATTTGTTTGTAATTTATTAGAAAAAATTATAGAATATCCCCTAAAGTTTCCTGTATTAAAAAAAAACCTAAATATAAATATTGAGAATGTTCTTTAAAAAACTTTGGTTTTTCACGTAAGTTCTTACTTAGTCTCAAAGATTTTTCATTCCATAGTGAGTGTTTCCAGAATTTTTCCTAACAAATCTTTAAAAAAATTCACAAAATTTGTTATATAATATTCCCTAAGAGCTAGTTTGGGAATTTTCCCTATCAAAAGTTTGGGAAAGGTCCTAGAAATATTACGGATATTAGCGTCCCAACAATTTAGGGAAAATTTCCGAAGAAATTTTTTTTAGCTTTTAAATAAAAAGTCCTGAAATATTTATAAATAATCAAAGTCAACGGTTTATATACCACATACAAATTGTTCATTAATCTCAAATTAATTAACTTTGCGCTTTGATACAACAACCAATGATACTTTTTCCATGAAATTTTGCCTGACACATGGCATTATCAACTTATCATTGCAGAAAGAGCCAATCAAAACTCTTGACTAGTTTTCTAGTTGTAATAAGAATTATTCAGTGTTAATCATTATCTACGTTTGCAATTTTTTTTACTTTTCAATAGTGCTTTTATCTTAATTTCAAATTCTAAAAGAGAAGTTGAAGAAGAAAAGTTCTTACTATATACTTTATTACTAATTTGTGTCATAGGATGATGGTACTTTGATATAATATATATATATATTCCTTATTATTACGCATCATGCAAAATATAGGAACCTATATAATTAATATACATATGAGTATACTCTGTCTGACAGAAATAAAGTTTGTCGATTATAGGTACTGAATTCTTAAAAGTAATGTATCCTAATTGTAAATTCCGTTGCAGTCGAATTCTTCGTTAAGTTAGCGTGAATTCTCATAGAATTTGGATTCAACACCCTTAAAAAAAGAAGCAGCTCATTGAAGTTCGGAATAGAATACCAAATATATATCGTAAACATGATCAGCCCGCGGGCTTATCTACAAAGTCTGCATCGGTCCATTAAATCGTGACAGGTGTACACCCCACAGCTTTGTGCAGGAAGAATATCAGAGGGGTTGACGTATACGAGTACATCCATCGCCTTTCTATAACGCGCTGCAAAAATCCCCACGTGGTCCTCGAGCCAAAGGCCCTCAGTGCTTTGCTAATTGGACAGATCGCCTACCTGTCTATCGTTTCACGGCGCAATCCGTCGGCGTTCTATAGCTCATCAAATTAACGAGCTACAGCAAACAGGTCAACAGCTTTTAGTATAACTATACTGTATAGTGTACCATCAAGCTTTGCAGTCTCAACATCATCAAAATGGCAGGATTTATTCACTGAAACGGAAATAATATAGTGTCTCATATAGGGCACAAATGAAATCAAATGAATTTGAAGGAATTGACTACTAAATGAAATAGTAAATCATCTATTATCACAGTGAATTAGTAACAATAACTTACTAATCTATTTAGTATAGTTTTACTTACTACATGAATTGGTCACTATTAATTGTTCTTTGAACATCAGTAATGCAATTTTAATGGATTTTTACGAATTTTAAAGTTTTTCATCGAATTTTATTAAGGCGTATTAAAATTTTTTTCTGATTTTCAAAATATTTTATGAAATTTTAAGATATTTCAAAGAATCATAATGAATTAACAATTTTTTCGTGGGTTTCTTGTAATTTTAACACATTTTCAGGGACTTTAACGAAATTTAAAAAAGATTATTAAGGAATTTAAAAAACTTCATGAGGTTTGTAGGAATTTTAGAGATTTTGACAAATTTTTAAGGGATTTTAGCGAACTTAAGGTGATTTTAAACTTCCCCACGGAATTTGAACCGATTTATAAAACCATTTTTAAGACTTTTAAAATATTTTGCGAAATTTTAAAGGATCTAAACATTTTTAAGATATGTCATTGAATTATAGTGTTATAATAAATCATATTTAGTAAGGAGTTACCAATTCATTTAGTTTGTCCTTTTTATAATGGAATTAGTAATTTTTTACTAAATAGTAAACGACTTCGCACCATTTGCATTAGTATATAAGAAACTACTATATGTTAATTATTAAAATTTAACTAATTCAGATTGAGAGAGCATGAGAAACGGGGAACCCGATCAGAGCTGCTTGAATTAGCACATTTCTTACACTTTGTGGTAAGAAATTATTAATTTTTTTAAATGGGATTGTATAATTTATGAAATTTGACAATTACTTTCTAGCACATTTGAATCACATTAATAGAAACGTGGGGTTTTACATCTCGAGTATTTGCGGAAGTTTATCGATGTAATATAGGGAACTTTGGCAATGATTTTGAAAGTCAGAATCAAGATTTTTATACAACAGAGTCGAGTTCGCTCCCAAAAGATATTGTATAAGCTTAAAACATCAGAACTCTGTAACATACGTCATTCAGTAAAATTCATTCTGATGGTACTAATTGGTGTATATAGAAATGTACTCCTATTTGATTTTGATGGTTGACTATTTTGACGTTGAGAATCCTTTTTTGTCAGCGCTAGTCTGTCCAGCAATGGGCAATGCATTTTTGACAAGTGGTTAGGCAGCCTGTGCAGTTCTAGTATGCAGAAGACAATGGCCTTGAACTTGGCCAAGTGCACCGACGACGAGTTAAAATCGGCTTGCGTTTAGCCGGATCCCATTATAACAACTCGGAGCTGCCGTAAGCTCACGGCTTGGTTCCACTCACCGTGTCACCGGGCTAAGCCCGGACTTACCTATCACTGAGAAAAATAGTTCGTGAAACTTTACCGAACTCAGTTGAGTAAACTGGGAACATAGGGATATTTTGGTGAACTTTCACTTACAGTTCAGTAAAATGAAATTGATGAAAAATTAATGCTTTGAACGCGAATTTAATTAATATTTTACTTAGTCGTAGAAATTTTATGCGTATAACGATTGATTATACAAAGCGTGAGTGAAACGAATGAATAAATGACCGACGGTCGATGAAACTTTACTGAACAGTTGAGTAAAACGTAAACTCCTGTGGAGTTAAAAAAAGGTAATTTATTTTGAGTCATCCAAAATAAATGTATTTTTTTATTCCACTACGTTTTAACGAACTGTTGCGGTTAATACATACATCACAAGTTTATATATATATAGTCTCAACCAATCAAAGAATTTCGTCGTGAATACATGTAAACCTAAAAATATATATGCATATAAAACCTAACTCTTATAATAATACGCAAACGCATGCCTATATATATATATATATATATATATATGTTAGCGGTTGTGAGAAATAAATAAGGCTACTTAATTTTTCGATGCTCCATAATGAAAATTTGTGGGTGCCCTCAGAATTCATTTCGGCCAATATTTATTAGTAAATACATTTTTATTAATATAATAAAAATTTATCTTAAATAAAAACAAATCTTTCGACTTAAATTACATTTTTTTTAAATGTATTTGTTTAATTTTTGAATCATGGTGCAATGAGGAAATTATTTTTAAGAACCTAGAAAATAAACAAAATTAATATCAAATTTAAATTCTATTACTAAAATTAATTATTTATTTAATTTTCTCCAAATAAGAAAGAATGACGCCGGCGATCATTCCCGCGTTACGTTTTACCATTTTTTTTGTTTTATACATAGGAAAAACGATTAAAAGTACCATTTTAATAATGAAGATTTTATTTTATAGTAATTTTCATAATTTTTAGATTACTAAAAACTATTTTTACAACTTTACAACTACATTTATTATTCATAATTTTTTTTATTGATGAAAGACATAATAATTGGAATTCAAACTTCCTTCATAACTTCCAAAATATACTATAACTGTAACAAAATTTATCTTTTCAATTGAAGTAAATTAAAAGTCAATTATGAAAGAATGTAAGATTTGTAAAAATTTCAGTTTATACTCAAATTCTCAGAATTTCCTTATAAAGTTGATATTTTGGACATTATATAAGAAAGACTTTTAATTTAAATTAAAATTTTATTTATTCATTTCGATTTTTTAAGATATGACTATATGCGTATTGAGTATTGTAGGTATATTTTATATTTTACAATTTAAATTGTAAAACATTAGGTTTTAATAGAATAAAAAAGAGTGCACAAGGAGAAAACTATGGAGGGTCAAAGTTAGAGTCAAAATTTAGAGAGTCAACGTGACTTTCTAGATGGTCAGAACGGCCTGACTCTCTGCTAAGGGTCGGGCTGACTATTAAGATAGCCAAGTTGATCTTCTGGGATGGTCAAATTGATAATCTTGTTTTCACTCATTCTGACCATCTAGGATGATCAATTCGACCATCTCAGAGGGTCGATTCCACCATCTCAGACGGTCAATTCGAACATCTCAGACGGTCAATTCGACCATCTCAGACGGTCGATTCGACCAAATAACTTGACCCGACCCTGACTATCCGATACAGCTATAGGTATAGAGATTTTGTTTTACATTTCCAAACGTTCGGTAGCCGCGTGGCTAAGTAGGTAGGCTTTCGGGTAGGCATGCGTTTTAGGTAGTGTGAAGAGGGTTCGAAACTCAACAGCGTTAAGATATTTTTAAGAGCGAGCGAATATATGAATAAAATAAAGTAAGTATATATATATATA
>JAUESI010000034.1:6245522-6267903 GCA_032275145.1 Synergus laeviventris
TTTAGTCCTTGGGTCTTTGGCCCTTGCCTGATCTTGCTTGGTTTTGCTGCGTGCGGCACACATGTTATTGCGGACCGGTTTTTTCAGACTTTTTTTCGCATGTCCCTTTTTTGCCCAAAATATTCTTGTACTGATTGGCTGTGAAAAATTTTTTTTTCACTAAAACTCCACCCTTGGAGGCGTGCTTATCATACTTCTGTCTCTCTCGCACACTCAGCTCGAAGTTTCGAGAGAGTCTCGATCCCCCCAATTCGATTCTAAATTCGAAAAAATAAATGACGTAGGTTTTCTTTGTTTTTTTTTTTTGATTAAAACACGTGGCCGTATTGACCTGAAGTTTCCCATGTAAATTGCATGGGAAATAATCACTTTTTGGAGTTTTTGGAATAATGTTTCAGGGTTTAGGAAAATGTTACGGGAATTTATAGAAGTTTATTGAGAACTATACAAAAAATAATTTTATGTATCACACATATGGGTTGACACCCCTAACACACCCCCACGGTGCCTTGAAAACTTCCCTTAAAATCAAAAATGACAACTTTTCACAAAATGGACCTTCTCAGTGCTTTATTCTTTTTTTTTTAAATAAAAATTATCTGTATTAATCTAGTGGAATATTTATCAACATTGGTTGATTAATTTTTAGTTGTTTAAACAAATTTCATTTGTTTAAATAATTTTTTTTCCAACATTCATTTTTCTATGTAAAAATTATTACTATTGCCCTAATGGAATATTGATTATCATTAGATAATTAATTTTCAATTATTTAAACAAACTAAATTTGTTTAAATAATTTTTTTTCAGAAAATTTTTTTTTTTACTGCAAGATTATTACTATTTATTTAGGGGAATATGTACCAGCATGTATTAATTAACTTTTAATTATAATTAAGAATTAATTAAACAATGTTTATCTATGTTTTACGAGACCAACAGTAATAATTTTTGTTAAAAAAAAAGAAATTTAAAAAAAATCGTTTAAACAAATTGAATTTGTTTAATTAATTAAAAGTTAATTAATAAATGCTGATACATATTCCCCTAAATAAATAGTAATAATCTTGGAGTAAAAAAGAAAAATTTTCTGAAAAAAAATTATTTAAACAAATTTAGTTTGTTTGAATACTTGAAAATTAATTATCTAATGTTAATCAATATTCCATTAGGCCAATAGTAATAATTTTTACATAGAAAAACGAATGTAGAGCTTAACTTGAAAACTTTTCAGATAAAAATGTTTTTAATTAAACATAAATTAATGTGAGAAGTTTAACATGTAAATTTTCATGTGTAGAATTTATTGTGTAGAATTTTTAGACTTACTATTTTCAGAATAATTTTAATATGTGCA
The DNA here is from genome assembly GCA_032275145.1 of Synergus laeviventris. Lineage (NCBI taxonomy): Eukaryota > Metazoa > Arthropoda > Insecta > Hymenoptera > Cynipidae > Synergus > Synergus laeviventris. Next base: position 6,246,880 of record JAUESI010000034.1, read on the forward strand.
AGGATCAGTTATAAATGTGTAAAGTTACAGAGTTCAGCCTGTAAACTTAATGTGCAGAATTCGATGTGGACAATTAAATGTGTGCAATTTAACGTGTATACAATTCATTGTGAAGACATTTAAGATATAAACTATACTATTTACTACTAAAAATGTTGATTTTTAATTTAATTACGTGAAAGTATTATACTTAATAGTGATATCACTACATAAAAATATAATATTCACAATACTTACAGAATCATTTATTTATTAACTTGTGCAAATTATTGATAATATTTTTATTTTAATAATTATATGTCGGACAAAAATAATTGTAGGGTTTTTAAAAAATTAAAGTTCAATATCAATCTTTATAATATTTTGGATTAGATTGCAATTCATATCCGGTAAATAAAGATCACTTTTCAAAATCTGATATAGATCAGTGGTTTAGACCGCTGGGACAAATTTACATCAACAACCAAGACATTGTGGAATAAAATATTTGGAATGGTTCGAGAAACCCACAGATTTAAATTATTTATTTAACTATTTACTTAATTATTAAATTATATCATTTAAATTTGTATTTATAAGGTGGTTATAAGCATAAAGGTAAGGAATAGCGAAGTAGCTCGTTTTAAGAAAAAATTGTATCTTTCAATTAAAAAAAAATCAAGCAAGTTTGAAATTTTTTTTTTATTTTATACCGTGAAAAAATTTCTAATTACCATCATCAATATTTGCAAATGTTTAGAAAAAATTGCATTTTACGTAATGGTAAAAAGTTGTTAAAATGGTCTAAAACACTAAGATACAAAACTTGAAACATAATTTTTAAACAATTTTTCAAGTTTAAAATTTGTAAGTATTCCGAACGAAGAACAATTTATGTAATTTAAAAGAGTTTTCAGTCTAAAATGCTGAAAAACAGGTTAAAAAATAAACCATTAAAAAATGTTATTTAGTTGTAGTTTATATGGACTGTGTTTCCTTGACCTTCAATTGCGTAACAATTGCCTAAGTTAGTGGAATAGGTAAGGCGTTTTACTGTTATTCGTTAGATTTAGGGGTATACCATATATTTTCAGAAGGTTCGAAACCCCACAGCGTTAGAAATTTTATTTGTAAGATGATGATTAAATGTTGAATATTCATCTTTATCCTAAGCAAAATAACTAGTATCCTTACGAAAAACACTCGCTATTTAATAATTATTATTTTTAATAACTTTTTTAAATGCTAGGAAAGGATGGGCAAGTAAAGGCGGCCCAGTGCCGGCCAAGTCTTAGCCGCCAAGTGCGGCCCTTGGATATATTTTTCGGTAATGGCCCAGCACTGGCGGCCAAGCGTCGGCAACATCTTCTCCAGTACTAGGCCAAAGTTGGGCCGTTTGTGATTTCGCACTTGGGATGTTTTTTTATTATTTTTATAGTAAAGAATGTTATGACTATATTAAACTTGGGTGAAGTAATATGAATACGTGCTAAAAAATCATTTTTTCTTTATTTTGAAACGATATTATTCTAAATATTATATCTTTTTTTATCAGTTTCTCAATAAACAGTCTCTTCAGTTTACAACATTCTAGCAACATTGATTTAGCGGTAATAAAAGGAAGAAAACGTTGCGCATTGTCGGGTCATTAAACATGCGTATACTTAAGTAAAGCCCAACCCACTGCATATGTTGCTTTTTATCTAGCGTGTATATGGTATGACCGTATAGTGCTTGCCAAACAGGAGTTAGTTAGCGTATGTAGTCGAAAACGTATGCAAAGACCCTGCAGGTAAAGAAAATTTATGTACGGTTCGGGAGAGAAACCTTTTTGGCAAAGAGAGCACGAGAAGGAACAAGAGAAAGAGAAGAAAGACTACAGAAGGGTCGCTTTTTGTAGATAGTAAAAAATATGATAATCTATGCTCGAACTGAAAGAGAAAATATAATTCATTATTCTATAGGCTTTTCAAAGAATATATAGGTAACGACAACCATTCCCCTCATGGGTGAATCCCGCCTGCTTTACTGTAAGGAAGGGTTAAAATAGTCAGAATCGAGATGAACCGTATGCGGATAGAGTCTAGGAAGGCCTATATAATTTATTTTTTCCCTTCTGGTATTACTGGTCATTATCAAATCATCATTAATTTAAGAAATTATCTTGAAGCATTGCAGATATTTCAAATGGACTTATTACTCGGCACGAGACGAGCCAAGTATTGGGACAAGATGAGCTAATATGTAATTATTCCTAAATATTTATTTATAAAAGCTTTTTTCGGGTAAACAATATTATTTTATGATTCTAGGTTTTCTTTTTTGCATCTAGACTAGAGCAAAAGTTTAGAAAACGGGCAAGGAATGACCAAATTCGGTCTAGACTCAAGTCCTAGGTTGAGAAATCAATCTCTTAATTTTACTTAACAATATATTAGAACTAGAATTTTTGTTCTCTATATATGCAAACTTTTTCAATAGAAGTATACCTAATTTAATTTTTACGAAAAAAGTGTTAAAATTATATATTTTTTCGCTATTTATCTATACTTTTATTTGCAAAATATACTACTACAACAAATAAACAGATCGAATTATACTCGTAAATAGGTTGGAGCTTAGATTATGCAACACCCATAATATTTTTGTAATAATTTAGTAAATTGCTCATTGCAGTTATCTTTTTTTCACACCTTTTTTATAACATCTTATTGCTCATTATTTTTATTATTATCCTCATTATTCAGGCGCCAGCAGATGAAATAGGTTCGGTTTCTTTGGTGACAGAAGTGACTCAACGCAGAACACTGGGATCAAAATTATCCAAATTACATAGAACCATAACTTTACTTCCTTACTTTTCAATCAAATGCATTAATAATATAGCTTAATCGATTCGTCTTGACACAAGGCATCTTTACATTCTCTTACATCAGCTTTAAATTTTAATTATTTGTGTATATAGTATATAGTGGAATATGTATGCCAAATTTCATGAATTTATCTGCACACGTTCTCGAGATATTGCAGGATCGTTAAAAAGCGGACACAAACACACGCAAATATGCGGAAAATTTTTCAGGACATCATATTAGATATTTCCCCTCGAAATATATGAAAAAAAAACCACGGCTAACCTAACACATGGAATATGTTGCAAAAATCTCAGTAAAGAGTGTATGAAGGTCCTACAGAAGTTTACCCTTCTGCTGCCATGATAAAATATTTTTAAATTTTGGTTTGAGAGTGACAGTTGTTTTATAATTAATGAAAAACGGTCATTATATTCAAATAAAATTTATTTTTAAAAATTATAGTCGAATTATTTATAGGTTAAGTTATCTCTTACCCGTCTTTACTCCGCTTTCCACTCGTTTATATGCACACGCATTGCTGGAACGCAGAGCTGATAGTAAATACAATTTGATTATGATCGGTATTTGAATCGGACGAAGAATTCTTTATGACAAATACATGTTTTATAAAGGGGCAAATACGTAGGGTGGCCTTATAAAAATTTTAAAAACAACAAGAGGGACAACCATTGTAGGCCCCAGTGAGGGCTTTTTAGAGGCCCCAGAAAGAGCACAGAGGGGCAACCATTGTAGGCTCTAGCGAGGACTTTCTAGAAGCCCCAGCTAGTACCCAGGGGGGCATACTATAGAGGCGAGCCTTCGCAGGGCCTCTAGAGGGCCAAAATTTGAAAATGGCTAAGCTGGGCAATTTAAACACGGGGATCCTGTTTTCCTAGGTTACATATCTGGCAGATCTGTTGTGGATCGATTACTGTTGAACCATCTTTAGACGTTAACTTAATGACAAACCTGGAAGAGGTTCGAATTCGAGCAAATATACGTTTGAATATGAAAGGGACTTTCAATAACTGATATTGCTGGGCTAGTGCATCATTGTATAAAATTTTACTATATATGAAACTAAACTTGCTATTCTGCAGTCTTATCAGATCCTGGGAGTGAAAAAAGTCATGATAGCTTTCAGCATTACTATCGATTTGGCTTAAAAGTTTGGAACCGTTGAGGTGGACCTCAAAATGTGACTATTAAATGTGACCCAAAATGTGACCATTAATACCCGCTCCTTCCTAGTTTTTACTGTTTACAGATTGGGCTAGTTGTAACATAAATAATTTAGAATAGCACAAGTCCTCCACAACAAAAGTCCTTGCAGCCCAATTCAGCGCCATTTTTATAATTTGATATTACATGCAGGGTACACCCAGTTCTAATCTAACAACAAAGTCGGGCGTATTTCTAGGTAGGCGCAGAAGACTTTTGAAAAAATGAACTTGTGCCTTTTCGTAGACCTCAAAATAATTCTGACCCATTATATCAGGCTCATTTAGTATAAAATCATAACTCCCGTTTGGATTTGGTTCACATATGGCAGGTAAGTTTCAATAATTATAAGACTAATTTACCCCAAGTGTCGACTTCATCAAAAAAAAAAAAAATGACACTCAATTCCTTTAATGAGAAAAGAGTAAAAAAAAATTACTGAAATTTTTTTTCAACGTCGCCAATTTTTTTCTGTAACATTCTCATATCCAAGGTAATAAACAAATACGAATTTTTTGTGACAATAAAATATTTACTGCATGGTTAAAAAATTGTAATAAAGTATAAATTTTGCGGTTAAATATTCATAGGACCGTTGATGGCTCAGGTGGTAAAACACAAGGCTTTCTACTTCGGACCATGGGTTTGATTTCTGAGCTGGTATCAATTGAAAAATTTTTTCTATTTTTTTTCTTTTATAGAAAAGTACGTGTCACTATTCTATTCTACAAAGGACACTCGTTTAAGGCCTGAATACAATCGTGAATTGAACCCGTAACCTGGGCCCGAAGATGGTTTTGTGCTTTTCTATCATATTTCTCCATCTCTCTTCTCACGTGACCGCAAGAAAGATAGGGCGATATGATACAAAAGGACAGAAACATCGTCGGGTCCAGGTTACTGGTTCAGCTCACGATTGTGCTCAGGCCTTTAATATCATATACGTAAAAGTATAGGAGACCGAGGCTAATTGACTAACGCGGCAAATTGACTAAGGCTTCTCTTATTAAAGAACGGAAATTTTAACAGCACCACAACACGTAAGGTAAGTGCATTTAGTTATGCAAGGACTTCCGCTGTGACTGTATTACAATTCGCAGTCTTGTGTCAAAAATATAATTGAAGTGCTGCTTTTGACGGTGGTGCGAATTTAATTATTGGGTTCCATAACGTATTAGAAAATTTTAATTTAAAAAAAAAAAAACAGCCCTGGTAAGTTGACAAACTTTCTTTGGGGCAAGTTGACCAATGTTGTCAAACCGTTTTATAACCAGTGCTCCCAATTCGTGCCCCGTATTCGACTGCGCATGCGTCGCGCTTAGAATCTGATTGGTTGCTATCGTCACGTAGTTTAAATGACTAAAAAATATTATTTTTCTTGTTTATTATAAATAATGGCGTTTTAACTTATAGAAATATTTATTCGATCGATATTTATGAATATTGATAAAAATAATAATTAATTAAATGCATATTCTATAAATAAAAAATATAGTTTGGACCTTGTATCTTCTTGAATTATTTTAATCAAAATTCATCAATGTCGGTCTAATAAATGTTTCTATAAGTTAAAGTGCCATTATTTATACTAAACAAGAAAAATTATATTTTTCAGGATTTTAAACTGCTCGCCAATAGCAACCAATCAGATGCCGAGAACGACGTATGCGCAGTTGACTATAAGGAGTACGATTTGGGAGCATTGTTTATAACCGCTTTATTTAGCCAAATCAAAAAACAATCACAAGGTGCTTAAAAAAAAACGCTTCACCGAAACGAAAAGTTTCAATTTCGGTGGCTTTGACCAACAAAAAACTTTTGGTAGAACGAGCTAAAAAAAATTAAATTTATTATAGCAACTTAGAATAAAATGTTAAAAAAGTTATAAAGATTTTATAAATTATAGGCTTCAATTGAAATAAGATTCAATAAGGAAAGAAATCAATAACAAGACTGTTTGATTAATCATCCCCTTCATCAGTGGCTTTTATAATTAATTTTTTCAAATTGGCCAACATACTCCGCCCCAAATGCGGGGCAAGTTGGCCAATTCGTTATCTCTCTCAAAAATATTCGGCCATTTTTCAATGGTTAATATAAATGCTTGGAAAAATGTGCGTAACTGACTGATTTTGAAAGACACACCAGGGCAGTGCTCTGGATATGGACGCCAAGTTTGGTGACCTCACGCAGATGGCTCCACCCACCATACCATACCCGATGCCTACGGGTTTCGAGGGCTACTTCTGGCTTAGGGGTCAGGCGACTCACAGAAAGCCCGGCCTCTGCCAATATATCGGGGATATAGTATACCTTACTAGGGAGGCTGCCCAATGACGCATAGACAGAGGCTTATTTTCCTAGAAAAGCAACGCGTTTCGCTCAATGTTTTTGGCACTGTGACAGGTTGTTCTTGTGGATGGGTATCGCGCAATGGTCTTACAGTCAGAGTGTTGAATTGTATTTAAAAATTTTACCATTTCTGTACAATTAAATAAAAGAAGAAGAAGAAATTTTAACGAGATCAAACATCGATTTAATATTGAAAATATAATACTTTAGCTAATGAACCTGAGGAGAATCCCTGGTTTCGTGAAATTTTATTTGTCGAAGGGTCTCATCCAACGACATCCTTGATCTTTCTGAGATTCCTATATATCAACTCTCATAAGATGATTTCATATTTGGTCGAAATGAAATTGGGATTTCACAGATGTTTCATTGATTATTTATTATAAATCACATGGTGCAGGTTTTTTATAGGAATTAAAATGTACACTTATGAGTATACCGCAATAATAATTTTGTCGAAGAATAGTTATTTATTAGTTGTTTCTTGTGAGAAGATACTTATTATCCTAAATCATAAGACCTTCTGAAATTCTCAGTAGATTTTTTACACAAAAGTGCCGAAGATTAAGTGTATTTTACATTATAGTAAGGTCTATTGTTCAAATAATATATATTTTATTGAATCAGTTTTGATTTTTTTAACCTTGAAGTAAACTTTTGATCATATCCAGCAAAAAACATGTGTGGGTCATTATCACATAACTTAAGTTTTCGAATTGAAATAAATTGAATTTTTAAAGTTAAAATTGTAAAATTGATTAGCATTAGAGGATTATTTCACACATACAAAAAAATTAGTAGGGTAAAATATATATATATATATATATATATACAAATTGATCATAATTTTTAAAAATTAGCTTTGAAATATTTTGTAGATATTTGTATAATTTCATGGAAATTCCACACATTGATTTAGTGGAAAATATCTTATTTTTATATGGAATTATTTCTAAATTTTCCCCATTTTTTATAAAATAACTTTTTATTATGAATAATTGAAAACAAGATTTCTATAACCTAGAAAAAATGATAATAAGACACAAATGAGATTGAATTTTTAATGATGACTAAGCTTTAATTATTTTAATCAGGTTAGTGTAACCTGGTGTAACTACTACAAAATGTATAATAAACTTAAAAAAAATTAGATATTATTTAAAACAAATTAATTCCCTAATTCCTTATAGCTCTCAGAATACAAGTACAGCGCATTAATTTTATTTATTTTATTTTATTTATTTTATTCTTACCGTTTTTTTTATCACGTTTTTTTTGTATTTTGATAATTAAAGACTTGATCTTGATAAATTTTGTTCTTCGTAGTGTTATAATAGCAATTATAAGGAAACAAATGCTAAATTTACATTTTAAGGCTAAAAAATAGAATAAAAACTTCAGAGATGATAAATGAGATGAATTTCAGGGACACGTATATTTCTTATTCTAACTTCAGATTTTCGAAAATGAAATTAATGTAATCAATTTTCACCAAATCTTTGACATTGTCTACAAAAAATAGGTTGATTGATATTTTTTGTAGACTTCTCGAACGATCTCAATAATTAATTAAATTTTGTATTTTGTAGTAGAGACACGACATTTTGAAAGAAATGATCACACTTTATTAAAGGATTCATATTAAAAAATGTTTTTAACCTAATTTTTTAAATGGGATTTAGTGGACAACATTTAGCTTAGTTTATAAAAATTTAATAAAGTGCCTTTTTTTAAGGCTTAAAATTTGTGACATCAAAACTTAAATTTTGTACCAATAACCTATATGTTTATCTTGGATATATTAAAAAAAAATTGAGATCTTGTAGTGGTAAAAACTTAACTCTAAAATATGATCCAAATCTAAGCGGTGTTGCCCAACAAAATGCGCTTTATACACGTGGCCTTTCGCTTGAAATCCGTTGACGTCTTTTGAGAACATTAAAATCTCTTTAAATGCTTTAAAATTTCTGAAACTCATTTTAAGCATTTTGACACTTACTAATTTTTCTGAATTCTTTAAAAACTGTTAAATCTCTTAAAATCTTATATTCTCTGGAAATCTCTTGAAATTCTGTGAAATATTTTGGAATCTATTAAGTTCACAAAAATCGTTTGGAACTCGTTAATTCTTTAAGATCTTTTGAGTGCACGTAATTTGAAGTAATTTTTAAGGGAGATTGAAGTTAATTATTCCAGAAACTGTAACGTTTAACAGTACTTTTCCTTTTTACTTTTTCTTAAAAGTAACTATACAACTTTAAAGAGTTTTACCATATTTTTCAAAGTGTCATATAACAATTATCCTATATAATTTTATACATAAAGTTATATGGACTAGCTTGTGAAGAAATGTAAAAATTCTTTATTTCAGAAGGTGCACATAATTAAAAATTTAACATGCTTTATTATGAGCCAGGTATTTATTAAACAAAAAAGGAAAAATTTGCTAATTACCTGACCGCCTGCACTATAAAAGCAGACGGTGATGGAAAAAGTAACGATATTTTAAATACGGGTTACGCTGAACACCCAAAATAGGAATAAAAAAAATTTATCAAATTAAAATCTGGAGGATTATATACTTATAACTGTCATTATTGAAACTTGGTATCCTTATATATAACACACAAGCTACAAAATCGAATTGAGTGTAATATTTGGTTGTTGACTTTAGTAAAATGTGGTTAGGTAGTATTAGAGTGTGTACGTGAGATATAAAGGTTTATGCATATTAGCATTTGTCCGCATTTGTGTGCAAGCAAGGTAGTACTCGTGCGTATCAGTGATAGGTCGATACACAATCAAGTATTGTGCAATCAACCGCCTATTTAGTGACATTGTATTGATGGAGTTAGGTAGCTAACTTTCTCATCCTCTTCTTTTTGAATCTATCCACATTGTACTCTTTGGGGTGTAAGGGTTGGTCCAATCACTTTCTTTTTGAGGGCTCTTTTCAGAGCTACATACGATCATCGATTTTACCTGCTATTAATACCGTGTGATATCCGAACCTCTATCCGAACAATGAGACCAGAAATCTATGCAAGCTATTTTTCATACAAAACATGGTGCAAAACCTAAAATTATCGAAATTTTGGGGATATTAAATGTACCTTCGAGAGGAGCGAAAATGTGGGCCTTAAATTCCAATAGGCCAAATTATGATAAGATTCTTTATTATGATTCTGCTTAAAATGAGCCCAGGACGAAATAACTTTTGGTCAACTTCTTAAGAAGATTTAACAAAAATGTCAAATCAGTAGGTTTTATGAAAATATCAATAATATAACTTTCGAGATAATGAACATTTTTTTAATTTCTAAGATTTATTTTAACGGTAAATTTCTATAGAATCTGATAAACTTATTGAAATAATTGTCCAATTATTTCTCTACATTTTACAAGGGCTTAAATTTGGATTTAAAATACGTATAAAGTTCAATATATTATCTGATCAGGAGGGAAAAAGGGCTGCCGAGAAATTTGCATGCGTTCCTTCTATATAGTATAGTTCAATTGTATAATCATTTGATGAACTTATGAGCTTCGTCATTGAGAAGCATAATTAAATTTGCTTATAGACGTCTTTGAAATATACATCAATCAATTTGTCTTATCAAAGTGAACAAATACTTCAAGAAAGTTTAGTCATATTTTTTTCCGTGTTTGTTTTTCCGTTTGTCTCTTTCTAGGCAAAATATATACTTGAAGCAGGCGTCCCCAAGTTCAGGGTGCATTTTCTCGGAAAAAAAACCTTATAAGGGGGGTGGTGTGACACCATAAACTCGGGGGCGCCTCCTTCAAGTGTATTTTCCTATAGAAAAAAAATCATGTACACGAGGCGGTAACACCACAAACTCGGGCGCGAGCTTGCCGAAATACATTTTTTTTAAAACATGTAAGAAGGAATGGCGTGATATCTCGATAGTGTTTTGTGAAGTACCTTAGTTTACATTGATTTCAAATGATTCTAGTGCGCCTTTAAAAGTAGGTAATTTATACTAGAGACTTAATTTAACTTGAAAATATTCTATATGAAAAGTCATATAAACCAAATACATGTATTATATTCGCATCCGCTAAAATTTTCTAAGCACGCGTGCATCACTAAACGCAACTGCATCCGAATTTTCTATAGAATACAAGCTTTCTGTACCCACGTATCTAACTCTAATAATAGCGTTAATCTATTTTCAATAATTGAGACTTTTTGGGAAATTACAAACTAAAATTTATTACTTCGGGATATATCAAATTCTATTGTTACACGCCTATTTTCAGGAAAACTGTACTTCGGATCTTTAAGAAAACTATTGAGGAAAGGTCGTAAAAACTATATTTATATATTTAGATCTGTCAACTCGCTTGCAACTGGATTTTCATCGTTTTGAGAAGGTAGTGGTAACTATGTAATAAAAATAGTAAGCCTAGAATAAAAATAAGTAAAGCCTAGAAAATGTGCAGTGTGAAAATCATCACCAACACCACCACTGAGGCAGTCTGCGAAATATTACTACCGAGTCAGTCTAAAATCTACCATTATCAAGATCATCGATCCAGTTTCCAAATCCAAAAATTAGCCCTCAAGGCTTGCCTCGGCGAAGACATTTTCACTCGAGACTAGCAATTTTGTGACATCTAAAATATAGAGAGGAAGTCTGCATTCTACGCCAACTCTAGGGGGCCTATATTTTCAACAAACTCCATTTTTAAAACCAGGTAAATACACAATCTCCTCAACTACTTCTTTTCAATTTGGAATCCAAAAGATGAGTGATGAAATATTTGTATCTTTTCAGACGGATCCGTGCGTGATTTCAAGGATCAGAATTGAAAAATTCTAAAAGCAAATTTGTAAATCGATGTTCTCGTTTATTTAATAAATCTGTATTCACGTATTTTTTGCATTATACAATTATCCTTGGATTCCCATGGTGGTCAATCCTATTACTGACTTCTTTAGAAACTGGTTTCGTTCATAAATTTAGATGATGGGTGGTGATGGGTCAAAAGAGAGGCGCCGCGAGCTCGGCAGTACTGTAACCATAAACTGATCAGTACCCAAAGCGGATAATTTCATGAGTTCGCTTCCAGTCCGAAAAGCAACCAATGCGATACAATCATTCAAAACCCCGTATTAGGAACACTGGTACGTACGAACCTGACTCGTTTACCTGCCCGCGGAGAACCCAAAAGAGTCAAATCACCAATGAGCAACCGAGACGTGATCACTATGGGGTCCGAGTGTATTTCTCAATTTTGGTCATTATCCTCAACTCTGGATAAGAATTCATTTTCTCATCCTGAACCTAAGGAATCTTTACTAATTCTTTTTAAATAAAAGCGTATGCGAATCTTCCTGGACCTAAAAATAGCCTGATCTTACAATTTTTCATAAGAAAAAGTTTCTATAAGTCCAAATGTTACTTATGTAGATAAGATGTAAATGTATTTTTATTCGAAGAGGACTCGATGAAGAAAAAAAATATGTAAAGAACACATGAAAATTCAATTGCAACATTTGTTAGAAAATATAATATATTTTGCTTCTTCATAGAGGAAGCTTTCTAGTGGTTACAGAATTCTATTTCCAAAAAAAGTTTTTGAAAATATATTTTAAAGGGAATATATCTAATATGATGTCCTGAAAAATTGTCCGGAAGTATATGTGTGTGTGTATGTGTACGTATGGATTTATTTATGTACCATATATATGTGTGTCACGCTTTTTAACGATCCTGCAATATCTCGAGACGGTTTACAGATAAATTCATGAAATTTGACAGGCTTTTTCCACTCTATACCAAGTTGAATATTATAAAAGGGTTTAACAAAATTTTTAATTTTACAAGTTTTATGTACTATTAGAATTTTTCTAAAATTTATTTTTCGGCTATAAGTCTTCGAATTATCAAAATTGGAGGCTGATGTAAGGGAAATAAAGATTCCTTGTGTCGAGACGAAGCCATAATTGACCTCATTGATTACTATGCATTTGATTGAAAAGCAAGGAAGTTATAATAATTTGTAATTTTTCAAATTTTCGTTTTCATTTTTCTTTAAATTATTAAAATTTAAAGCTGTGTAAGAAAGTAAAAGGTTTAACTCTTGTGTCGTAAAAATTAAATAATCTAATATCTGCTAATATTTATGGTACACATTTTATTTTAAAATATAAATGATGTTAAATTTTCTACTGAAGTAATATTAAAAAAATATTTGATTTTAAATTAAGAAAAAATATAATTATTACTTAATGCTTCTTCTATGAGGAAGCAAAGTATTCATCGAATGAGGACAAAAGTTGATACAACTTCACAACCAGTTTAGTTTTTTCCTGATAATCTAGAAAGTTAAATCAAATAATCAATAAGCATTAGTTTTAATAGTTGAAAATATTTTCTTTGTGATAATCGTTTTATCATATAACCTATGACATATGACAATATATAAGTACCCAATAATACAAGTACCAGATTAAGCCCCGACTAGAACAATTAAGTCGATTTATCTGACTTGCCCCCGACTTTAAATGGTGTCAACTGATCTGGAGCCAGACCAGGTATAGAAAAAAAATTTGCAGAAGAAAAAAAAGCGATTGAAAATAGGTTCTAAATAGTTTGTTGGAAAATAGTATCGAATAGCCCCAGCTATCCCGAAATACTGAATATTTAAACATTGTTTTGCAATTCATCAACGAGAAATATTATTTTTAAGGGTAAACTACAAAATTTTTTGCACTGGAATATTATATTAATATTTTTGTTAATATTATACAATATTTATTGAGGATATTCATGATTTATTTACCAACTATAACTCAGCGACGCTACCCAGAAGGACTTGAATTTGACTTTTTGAAATAAAACTGCTTGAAATAATTTAAACAAACCTTATACGTCACGTAGTTTGATAATAAATTAGGATATTACAATAAAAACTAACCTAAAATTTTTGGTAGTTTTGCAAATATTTGAATGTAAATTTCATTCATATTTTACAAACTGCTTGTGTTTTCTATAGGCGAAATAATGAAACCTGATTTTCTTTTAAATTTACCGCAGAGATATGAGTCCATATCTTCAAAATTACGCTTTAGGACAATTATGAAAGATAAAAATGTTGATTTATCATTGCAAAGAATACAGTTTATTCAAAAAGTCAATTTAATTGTCTGGCTGATGTTCAATAATATTTATGTTTATAATAAATATCAGTACAATGTATTTTCGAGTTGCCATGGATACTAAAAAAATAATATTTCAATGTTAATTATCTAGGCTGTTTCATTTCTCATAAGAGCCGACCTATGACATGAAACTTGGGTCTAATATATGTACTGCACCTTTCTCTGCTTATCCCCGTAAGCCCTTTTCTCTACACATTTCTCTACAACTGTTTCAAACTTACAATACCTAACATAATTTCATGAAAAGGTGGAAAAGATTTTTTTTTTTTAAATTCGTGACAGAAAGTGGATACAATCTTAAACCAACATAATGGAGATACTTAATTCTGTAGTGACCACTCTTGCAACTGTAAAAAACATAAAAAATAATTATAATTATTGTTTTTATTATGAATATTATTTGAGACAGTATTATTATTATTAAAAATAAAGTGAACGTTTCTCAACTGCAATATGGCCGCCAAGGCTTTAAAAATTTGGTTGAAATAATTTTTTTAAATCTAGTATTCAAATCCAAGTTAATAAAATTGAAATTAATTATTCAGGAGAAATTCAAGGAAATTCAAGAGAATTTCCAACAAATCAATATAATAAATTAATATAGAATCTAAAAGAATTCTAAAGAAATCAAAAGAAATGTAAATAAATTCAAGTCAAAGTCCAAGAGACTTTGAAGGATTTCAAGAAATTTTAAAGGATATTAAGAGATTAAAAATAATTTAAAGTTATTTAAACGTGTCCTGAAATGTGTAAATAGTCTTTCAAAGTCGTAACAAGGCTCTTTCATCTCAGGAGGCAAACATTCCCCTTCTAGTTGGATTTTCATAAAACTTAGTATACATGAGTTTTTTAGATCGCTAATGTTACTGATACTCGCGTTGTTCTTTTAAAGGATTTAGAAGGATTTAAAAATATTTAATATGATTTTAAACAATTTCGATGAGACTTTACAGAATTTCAAGAGATTTCCTGACCATTAAAGACATTTTTAATGATTTTAAAGCATTTAAAGCACTTCAAAGAATTATAAAGCATTTTAAGAAATTAAAAAAAAAACAAATTATTAAAAAATAATTTTAATAGATTTCAAAGAATCTTCGAAGAATTTCGACAGATTTTAAATGAGTATAAATGCAGACAAGTTATCTTCAACAAGTTATAAACCATTTACCATGTATAATGTATATATTAGTACACCGAAACACTTTCTCTTTATTTGAATATTAAAAATTATTTTTATCGTGAAATAAAAGCAATATTGCACTTTCAGATATTTCCTTGTAATTCCAAGTGTATAAACCCTCTTTTAATATGAATTTTAAAAGCATTTTGTTATTGTAGTAATTATTATTAATACCTTTTCATTAACGAGAATATTATATCTGATAATCAAATTTGGCAGAAAGTTGCTGTAGCTTAACGAAAATAACGAAATAGTTCATGCTTTCACGATATTTTACGTTTTTTTGAGATTCCTACAGTCGTTTTGACAGAATAAAAAATATACCATATCTTATTGAAATTCTCACTTTACAGGTATAAATCGACTTTTTCTGAGAGATATTTTTTCTGAAAACTTAAATCTCATAGGAAAACTTTTCGGTCTTCAACTCCAAAGATGTCTGCCGTTTTTTTGTGATTTATACCCCGTACATATAAGATATGGAGAAGAGAGACATTTTTTATTATGAACTTTTAGCTGAGTAATTTTTATTCTTAAAGTAAAATTTTTATTCCTTTCAGTACTCCGTATAAAGAATTTTTTCTACCCGCCTCGATACACCTAAATAGTATAACTTACCGAGTTAATAATTAAAAGCTGTGTATTCACTGTAAAGTTATAAATTTGGTTTTTTCTTGATTTATATATGCTTTGCATTTGAAGATATATCAAGTTTAAACATATATCTGCATGGAACGCATATTGCTATTGGAAAGCCATGACTGGTGAACGTGACAGATATAGTTTTGACACACATGACGATGGAACGCGATTTCAAGGAGGTTTTGGGGGTTGGTCGAGGGTGGTGTGAGTATGTGGGGGTTAAAAGGCGTTGCCAAGCAACCACTCTTAGCTTTTCGTAATGGCTGCCACACACGTCACATACATACTCCCCCTCTGTTACGAATTCCACTCTTTCCGGTCGCTCGGTTAATACATATCTTGCATCCTACGTGCTCCCACACGTACAAGCTAAATTCTTAAATTTTCTTCGAATTGAAAATTTCCATATCTTACTTCTTTTCTGATATTCAGTGTCGCGTGATGGACAAAGCATCACTGAAAAATAAACCCAAATGAGAAGATTCAGTCACTTTTCAATTTTCATAGACCTATAAAAACACAATATTTATAAATCGAACCTTCAAATAGGGAAAATCACAATAATAAAATTACATATAATAATATTCAATCCCACGTTTTTGTTTCTTAGTTTTTTCTGTCAGTGTGGCAATATTATAGTACAAATATTTTAAGAGATTTACAAAGAATTAAAGGATTGAAAAGAATGAATAGGGATTCTGCAGTGGGATTTTAGGTTTTTCAAAAGATTGCATGCATTATCCAAGGACTTCAAATAATTACAAAGATTTATAGAGATTTTGTGAAATTTTAACAAACACTCGCAAAATTCACAAAATCTTTTTAGATTTATTTTTCACGATATTTTTTTAAAGAAATATTTCCAAAAATTTCATGGAATCTCAAGAAGTTTTAGAGAATTTAAAAATAGCTTAAATAATTTCGGGATATCTCAGTGTTTTCTAAGCTGTTTGTTGAGATTTCAATAAGAGTCTAATAAATTCTTAAAAGGATTTCAATGAGTTTAACAATATTCCCAATAACTGGTCATTTCGTTATATTCTATGAGATTTTTAACTATTTCATTGAAGTAAAAAGAAATATCAAGTATGTTTTGGAACAGGATTTAAAAGTAGCTAGATAAATTAGCTTATTTGTAGATAGTGATGGAAATATTTTAGAAATTTAAGTAAAATAGGGAGAGGGGTCCAAAAAATTTTCTAACGACTTCTTATTACACGGGAAGTTTCGGGAAGCGTAAAAAAATAGGGGGGAGAGTGTTACGTAACTTGTGGATGGCCCTTACAAATAAATCGTAAATTATGTTTTAAAATATGGCTTAAACTAATTTTTTTTTTGACTTAATATGATCGTGAGACGTCTCAGAAACGTAAACACAAAAAAACAGGGAGGTGCACGTCCTATCGGGATCAAGCCATCAAGGCAGTCGAGAGTCGAGACCTATCGTGCTCTTTCTTTCTGTCTACCTGCGTGTGGCCTTCATAGGGTTGAACATTCGAGCGGCTTTCGTTCATGATTATTAATTACTTCTTACCGAGCATTTGTACGCTAGGTTCTTTGCATATTGTACATTCAATTTACAGTGGCGTAACTATGTGGTAGCGAAACCCCGCATTGCGGGGAGGCCTCGGGAGAAAAATAAATTACACTATGTATTTCAACTTTTATTTGTAAAATTTTAATTTATTCAAAAGTTTCGTTTATTACGGAGCAATTTATAAATCCACCTTTTTATTCACAGGTATGAATGTTGCAAATCTTTTTTCTTTCTCAGGACCAAGAAATTTTACGAAACAAACCGAGACGGAAAATCTTGAGGCAGCAGAAAAATTATACAACTTCGTCAGATGAAGATTTATCAAAATAATTCCCTTTGCAATTCATTAGTACAATCCCCTTTTTGAAAAATGAGAGGATTGATGAAAAATCTATGGTAAAAGATATTTTTCAAGCGTTATTGATAAAATATAGTTTTATAATTGAAAGAGATTTTTCAAACGTATAATTGCCGCCAGAAATGATTAAACTCTTCCTGTGACTGTAGCTACATACTAAAATCGACTCAGGAATCTATCTCGACTGTCAATAGAACGTGAAGCTGCCAAAAAATTAAATATGGATATTGTCATCGATAAGTTTGTTAACATTATCTAACAAAAGTTTAGTCAATGAATAATTTTTATATGAAGCACTGTTTATTTTTATTTTCAAAGGGATTCCTAAATATTTTCGCGGAGGGGGCTCCATTTTTTAGATATGACATTGTGACAATTTAATCTGACGTGTAATTCTCTATATCAACCTTGAAAAGGTTTAAAGAAAAAAAAAGAGAAAAGTTTCTTTGATTCAATGTGTATTTTCTTAAATTTTCTACTGCGGAATGCGGATGCTTTTGGTAGTCAGTAAATTCCTGATTTATGAAACAGTGTGGTGCTCGCATGCGTGAATTACATTTCTGCATATGATCCTATAGTAAAAAAACATGGCATAAAAATCTCAATTTGAAAAGAATCGATTATCTAACTTCTAGTTAGAGCATTGAATGTAGAAAAGAAACTAGACGAAGGGTTACAAGGTACAAGAGAAATCAGTTTGAATGGAAGAAATGTTAAGGGCGTTGGATAAATAGATTTAGAACCTCGTCGAAATGAAAGTTTCCACTGCGACAGAAAGCTATAGTTTGTTTTCTAAATTTTAGAAACTTAGTTATGGACACTTCAAAGAAAAGAGAAACACAATAGGCAAAGCTCATCATTACAGTGCAGCGGTCACTTTTTGTACTGTACTATATAGTATTGTGTTTCTGTTTTTTTTTTTGAAGCGTCCATAATCCAGTTTTTAAAATTTTGAAAACAAACTTCAGCTTTCTGTCACAATGAATCGCTAATTTCGTGTGGCCATTATTTGAAACAATATAAAATTCAAAATTCTAGTGTTTAACGGTTTTTTTTATTTTTGTCGGTATTGTGCCTGAAATTATGCGTTTATACGAGGGGGTTCGAAATTTAGTTCCTCTTTTTCTTGAAAATTTTCATTTCGACGAAATTATTAGTTCGTTTATCCAACTCCCTCGATGAAATGGTATACTTATACCTCTGTCCGACAGCCCGGCGCAGACAGGAAGTACATGAGAGTAAAAGAGATGAAGGGGTCTTTTTTGTCCAATATTTCATTCTCTATCTCTTTTGCTCTCATGTACTTTCTGCCTGCGCCGGGTGGGCGGACAGAGATATAAGTTCACCATAATGAATGGAAGAATGCTATCCATGAGGCTGAAGTTTTGGATAATGCCTCGACCATTACGACAATTATTTGTAAGAATTTTGCTTCACTGCCATACAAATCATCCAGAAGAATTATCAAAACAGTTCAAAGATCCATTATCCAAAGATTTTTCACGAACAATGTCAATGGATGAAACGCACAAAAGACCCTATATATTCATATAAATACATTGCTTTATAAAGAAAACTCAAGGCTTGCTGATTTTCCATCAATGCCTCAAATAATAGAAATTAGCAATACCGAAAATGATATATTACTTAAACTACATCAAGTTATTAGAACAGAACAGTACCAAAAACTTAATATAAAACAAACAAAAATTGTCGATAATATATTGATTGTAATGCATGAAGAAGATGATGAATGTCGATGCTTTTTTATTGATGGACTAGATGAATCAGGTAAAACATTTGTTTATACTTTATTGTATGAATTATTGCCATGTAAAAAAAAACAGTATGCACAATGGTTTTGACTGCTGCGCTGGCGGGATACCAGCCACATTACTTGCTTATAGGAAAACCGTTCATAAAACTTTTAAATTACCGGTTGCATTGCAAAATATTTAAGAAGAGCCTGATAAGAAGGCTTGAATTGAAGGGGATTAATAAATTTAATTCCTTTAAAAACATGATTTTCCCTCCGAGCTCGTAAACCATTGGTGCTAATAGTTATGAGCAAAATTTAATCCCTCTCTATATGCACCTCAACAATTTTTATGGAACGGCACTGACGAGAGGTGAAAAATGCGAGAATGTCTCAAGAGCAAAAAAAAACAGGAATATATATATATTTTCCTTTTTTTTTCTAAAATTTCAGTCAATTTCAATTTTAACTAAAGTCTTGAAATTTCATAATTATAAATATATATGTAATTGAAATTGACTGAAATTAAAAAAAAATTTAATAATAACTTTTAATTACAAGGTAATTATTAGTAAAAGGTATTCATTATTCACGTATTAATTATTTAGCCAATTATTTATTCATTTGCCATTATTATAATTAATTATTACTACTTTATTATTGCCATGTATTAATTATAAATTGATACATACAATTTACAATAAATTATGTAATAATTAATAGAAAAAAAATTTGCTCAAGATTTTTTTAATTTATATTAATTTAATATTATCCCAATATAAAAATTTCAAAAGAAAATAATATAATTATTAATATAATAATTATTCATATTAAAAGAATTTAAACCTTCAAAGTTATATTCTAAAGAAAAAGATTAAAAATAATTTTATATAGATATTTTCTCAACGTATTAGTGGAAACTAAATGTATTGGAAAGATGTCCTACTTTGTAGAATTGAAAGCAATTTATTAAAGATATTTTCTAAAGGTTTTCGGGAGAATTAAATAAATTAAAAATATATGCTACATTACGAAATTCAAAACAATGTATAATAATATACTATAACCTTTTTCTTATCTTTTGTATAGGTTATTGTTTTTTAATTTTCACAAAATTAATTCACAGATAGATTCTATATTGAATGGAAAATAAATTAAAGAAATATAATAGATTCGATCAGTTAAAATAATAATCATTGAGACGGATTATTGTCCGTCGGGAATTGACAATATGGCGAAACATGGCAAATTACATGAAGCGATTTATAAAATGTTCATGGAAGATATATATATAAAGAGATAGATAGAGAGCGAGCGAGAGAGAGAGAGAGAGGCAGATAGAGAGAGGGGAGAGAGCGAGAGGGGGGGGGGTAAGTCGGGAAATGGCTCCACAGCGGCAATGCAGCGAAGATAAATCCTACGCCGCCCTCGAAAATTTCCTCTCGTCATTCTCGACATATTCGACTTATTGCGGCTTTCAAGCCAAATCCAAGTTTTTAGGTCGTCAATTAATTTAATAGCTCCACAATGTAAGACATAGCCGAATCGTGCCAGAGCGTTATGACGCTGTAAGTTCAATTTAAAGAACTCATTCAAAACTTGACAGGCGTGTTGCCTACTCCTGCCCAGAACACAGAGAGCGCCGAAGCCTCTCTTTTCTAGCCTCGTGGCATGCGCGGAAACAGGCAGCGCCACGAGACTTTTTATCATCTGAATTTACCTAGGTGGTAATGATCTTAATGCTAAGCGATTCGGGTAATTCGCCAACGCTTCGATAACCTTTAGAGACTCGCCTGGCACAGAGATGTCGCCAGATGCCTCGCCTTGTAACGAATGTAGAAATTATGCGCGGCAAACCCATTTGAATTTAAATTTTAGTAAAATTGAATTTTAATATTTTATTTTTTGAAGTCGATCTTGAGGCTGGTTCTCCACTGTCGAAGCCTGAGAGC
>JAUESI010000034.1:6335697-6346507 GCA_032275145.1 Synergus laeviventris
CCAAAAGGCATTCTATTGTATTCGAAGTGTCCTTGCCGTGTTGAAAAGGCAGTGTATCTCTTACAGTCTTCTTTCATCGGAATCTGGTGGAAACATGCACGAAGATAGAAGGACGAAAAGAATTTTGCCTTACCTAACTGGCCCAGGATGTCATCAATCATTAGGAGTGAGTAAGCGTGCTGGTCAGTATCTTTATTGATCTGTCTATAATCTATGACCATTATGAGCTTACCTCCCTTCTGAGGGACGATCCACAGGGGTAAGTTAATGAGCATTGTGAATGTCTACTTATGCCTTTATCGAGAAGTTTTTGTGTTTCTTCTAATGTGAATTCCCTGAGTTTCTCTGAGCGCTTGTGCGATCTTAGGTTACTAATTTTTCCTGAGTTTAAAACAATTTCATGCTCTGCTAAATTAGTGCATGGTAATAGGCCATCGGGAGAGTGAATGCATCTTGATATTTAGCGATTATCTTTATTATGGTTTCTTTGTTTTCTTTCTCCATATGGTCCAGATTAGAAATGCTAAGTAATTTTTGTAATTTGTCATTTATTTTCTCAAAATTATTTGATATTTTCCTAATTTGGGGTATGGGGATATTAACGGTTTTTATTGTGCTAATTTTTTCAAACTCAAGCTTATCTGTTATCTTTAGTGGCTTCTTCGTATAATTGTGATAAGGTAACGTAACAGCTCTCTATTTAATGGTGTATATGCCGTCGGAGATGTGGTTCTTATTTTCGATCCATATTTGTTGATCTTTCTCATTAAGGGATATTTTACATATTTCCGATGTTCCTGGTGCTAAATATTCTATTTCTCTGACTAAAAGTCTTCTAATATTATCTATTATCAAATGAGTGACTGTAATAGTATGATTATTCAATTTTTCGAGAAAGGGTTGACCTATTATTCCGTCCTCTAGAGCTGGAAAATAATAATCGACTAAATGAAATAGGTGTTTTGCCGAAATAATTTACGTGACATGCTGCGTTCGAGTAATGTAGATCATTCCCCATTGCGAACATTTTCTTAAATTTGAAAGCTGGTTGGTTGGGGAGGGTTTCCTTCCTTTATTATATTTATTGCTCCTTCCGTATCTAATAAGAATCGATGTTCCTGGCCATCACTTCTTCTTCTTCGAATGGATTTGAGTTCTGCGCATATGGCTGAGATTCGGCTGATTTCTCTTACCGAATATGTTCTTCTACTTCCCCTCGAGTCACTTCCTCCTGATAAGGTTCCAAATTTTCGCTTAAGGCATGTGATACTTAGAAAAATTATTGATTTTATATGTTCAAATTTCTCAAATTTACGGCTACAAAAATAAATATTTTGCCCTGAAACTTTGGGAAACGGTAAAGAACAGTGAAACGGACCGTTATTGACTCGATTTATTTTGCATAATGAAAAAAATTTTTTTTTTGCTAACAATGCTAAAATTTGATTGACCAAATTCCTCAACTTTACGGCTACAAAAATAAATATTTTGCCCTGAAACTTTGGGAAACTATAAAGTACATTGAAACGGACCGTTGTCGACTCGATTTTTTTTGCATCATGAAAACAAATTTTTTTTTTGCTCAAACGGGAGTATTGATAATGAACTGTCGATAATAATTATTTTTTAATTATTTCAATCAAACGAGAGTCAATTATAGTCGCTTAGCATTTTTTATAACGACCCTGAATTAATTTTTTTAAAATATTCATTTTTGTGAAAAAAAAACGTAGGTAATCTAGACCAGATTGAATTCACCACCTACGTTTTTTTCACAAAAATGACTATTTAAAAAAAATTAATTCAGGGCAATTATAAAAAATGCTAAGCGACTATTATTGACTCTGGTTTGGTTGAAATAATTAAAAAATAATTATTATCGACTGTTCATTATCAATACATCCGTTTTAGAAAAAAAAATCGAGTCGACAACGGTCCGTTTCAATGTTTTTTACCGTTTCCCAAAGTTGGTGAATTTGAACAAATAAAATCAACAATTTTTCTTAGTATCACTTGCCCTTAATATATTCTTTGTCTTTTTTGGCTTTGCCCATACTGAAAATTTTGCCCATTACTTGAATGGCATTGTATTGCAAAATGTCCTATTTTGCCACACTTGTGACAATTCATTTTTGCTCTATCCGAGAGAGGCAAGTTCTGATTTAGCGCCTTGGCGCCCAAACTTCCCGAGGTGTTGGCTTGAGAGCGTGTAGGGGGAGTGGGTCGTGGCATGAAACGTGGTGACGGTCTTGGTACTGGGATGGTGTTTTTCGCTGGTTGTGCTTCCCTTAACCACATTTCGTATTCCGCAGCTTCCTTCTTTGCTTCAACTATGCTACTTGGTTTCATGGACCTAACCTGCGTACCTATCTCCCTTTTTAAGTTTAACATATAGCGGTTGAGGCTTATTTGTTCCTCTACCTTGAGTCTAATTCTTGCATTTTCATAGCTGGGTGACTGCGTCTGAATTGCGTATTTAAACTCGTTAGTTATTTGCTTGAACCGCAAGGAAAAGTTTTGAACTGATTCTGTCTGCCCTTGTTTACAGAGGTCTAATTTATTTTTGATTGACAGGACCGATCCTGTTTGTTTCAAGTTCTGTCGCAAGGTCTAGTACAAATCCGAAAATGTGTTTATTGGAAAGAATCTGATCGCTTTTTCAGCTTGACCAGTAAGTTTTTCCGCTAGTATAAAATCTAATAGTAGCTCTAATAAGGTCTTTTGCAGGTATTCCTTCTGTTCGATGGGATACGGGTGGTAGAAAACTTCACGACCCTTCTGCAGGTAGCGTCGTATACCTGTTACGTAAGATTTCTTCGTTGCGCTGTCGCCTTTGATGGTTTCTCTCCCCTTCTTCAGAGACTCCATCGTCAGTGAGTCTATATGTATTTCCTTCCTCTTTATCTGTGAGGATCTGTCCCGGAATTCCTATTCTTTTGAGGATCTCTTGTCCTTCCTCAATTCTTTTAATGTTCTCCCGTGCCAACATCGCGATGTCTGTCGAAATTTTATCCTGGTTAACTACCAACTGACTAATGCTCTTGCGTATTTCATCAAGTACGCTTGAGAGTTCAGGTGGTGTTTTTCCTTCGGAGGGTGATTGGGTTTCAAGAGACATGATTGCGGGGATGAAAAGCAGTTGAATTAAAAGGATAAGCCACTATTCGTCACGTCAGTCTGTACTATTTAATACGGTGGATTCTAAAGAAGTTTAAGCACTTTTGATACTATTTATAAATTTAATTTACACTCGTTTACGCAAAATGATCTACAATTGTTAAAGTTATAAAAACAAGAATGATCTACAATTGTTAAAGTTATAAAAACAAGAATGATCTATAATTCTTAAAGTTATAAGAACAAGAATGAACTACAAATCTTTAAAGTGATAAAAACAAAGACTGGTCATTGTTTACCTGAGACACGTGTGTCGTGCTGTTGAGTTGGTTGCGGGGCGAATGGGGCCTTGCGCATCTATCTCTCTGTTCCCGAGTGTATCTCGTGCTGTTGAGCCTGTTGCTGGGTGGATGGGGCCTTGCACAGCTTTTGGATGCTATGCACATGCGTCTTCCGCCTGATTGTGGGCCTGGTTCCAAGTTTTTTATTTTCACTTTCCTTCACCTACGTAGTATAGAGCTTACTCTAATTTCATAAAGGAAAGTTACTGCTTTTTTATTTGCAAGCCTCCGTAGATGGCTTGGAGTTCCTTTTTGTTGTGAATTCCGTAGAATTCTTTTCCTGAGTCCGTGGATTCCAGGTTTATAGTTCAGGTATCGGTTTCTATGTGATTCTTTTTCGAGAAACCGATCCAGGCAGGATCGACAATTTGTTATGAATAAATTGCACTAACACAAGTCACGTCACTAAATCCAAGTCAATCACTGACTTGTGTCTTTATTATCATCTCGACAAGTTTAGTATCTTGACCGTAACCTTAGAGAGCACGTAAAGAACTGACATTTTCCGAAAGGAGGGCAAACTCGGAAAATACACATATCAAATCTAAGACGTAGGTGGGGGAAAGTCCGCTGACTCTATCATAGTATTCACAAAATCAGTAAATATTTGACGTAAAAGTAAAATTCTTACCTAGAGCTAATATAGTTAGTTCAATACTTACTCTAAATATGAATTCCTCTTCCCAAACTGGATTTAAAGTTTTTTTCTTAGTCTTCGTAAGCACAGAGTCCACAGTTTCATCTCCATTTACAGTATTCAAGTCTACACGCACATAAGGATCACTTGCACCAAATACGTCTTTTTTAGCCAAATGATGTCCAGCTATTACCTTTAATTTCAACCGGCTTGTTGGTTCATCTCTCTAAACAAAAATATTTATTAACGATATGAAAGATGATTTTTTTATATAAAAATATGTGAGAAAAAATTGAAGTAAACTTAAACAAACAGAAGATATGATAAAAAATTTGTCTAAAGGTAAAAATATAAAAATAAAACCTTCACCTCCAATTCAAATCAATAAAACCTAAATGAAGAATTCAGTAGAAATTTAAAGAAATTCAAAAGAATTTAGAACTACAAAAATTTTTTTTTAATCATGAAGAAATGAAATGACCTTGAAGGCCATGTATAATTCACGTGAAGTGGCGCGTGTTACCATATTTCAAGTTATCAGGCATAACATTAAAAAATTAATAATTAAAATTGATTTTTCGTAGCAGATAATCCCAAGGAAAACGATGAGGAACGTTTATATACTGACTAAAATACATTTTCTTTATTTTGTTTTAAGTAAGGTGCCTGAAAAATATAAGCCGGTAAGGTATGAATGGGATTAGTAATACATGGCATTCAGGACATGTGTTACTTACCATACGAGTAAACTTAGATTACCCGGTTTTTCACACAATTTATACTTTTTGAAACAAATAACAGTGCACAGTCGTCCGTATGCTCGTATTTTACTCATATGCTCATATGCAATTTGCTCATATGTTTGCCCATATTGTAACACATGCCTTTAAATAAATCTAAAGGAATTAAATCAAATTCAAAGTGAATTAAAAAGAATTTCAAATGAATCAATATGAACATGAAATTGAAAAATTTCTGAAGATTTTTGGAAGAATTTTAAGAGATTTTAAGAAATTAAAAATCATTTTAAGTAACTTAAAGGAAGAGGTTTCCAGTAATGTTAAGAAATTTCAAGGAATAAAGTAATACGGCCGTAAGTCTAATTTGACCTTGAAAGATTGACATTGAAGATTCATCCAAGGAGTAAAGTTTATTTACTTTTAGCATTACCCAGGAACAACGACGCGACGTGGACGTAGTAAATTTTTGCCTCTCACACTAATCAAGCAGCCTAAAAGGGAGCAGAATTTCCTACGTCCACGTCGTTGTTCCTTGGTAATGCTAGAAGGCTAAGTAAATAAACCTTAATCCTTCGATGAATCTTCAAGGTCAATCTTTTAAGGTGAAATTGGACATATAACCACAGTACATTATTCGAACGTTCTTATAACAGCTCTATCGATTGCCGATGTAAAAAAAGGAGGTTTCCATTTAAAATTGTTGAACACACCTTGTTAAAGTTTGGTACTTTGCTCTTTACGAAATAATTTTGAAAAGCTTCTATGCCCAGAGATATGCAGAGCTTGTTTAAGTTTAAATAACTTTAGATTTACATTGAAGGTCAAATTAGACCTATGACTTGGGTACAAATTCAAATGTAAAATTTTCTGCTTTATCGATTGCCGACTTTGTTTAGGAATATACTATATTTTTATTTATTAATTGACTTTTTTGGTCGCCGGCTACCCTATTGCCTCTGCTTGTCTCTCCTCTCTCCCCACTTTCTCCAGGCGAATTGAGTAGAGTGGAACGGTGGTGAGAGAGTGTGAGTACGGTGTCCTCGAGTATAGAAGTCTCTTGCTTGTATCGTTTTTGCTTTTGCTTCTGTATTTTGCTTCTTAATATTATTATTAATTCTAAACAAAGAGAATTCTTACTTTGCTAAATTAAAGTGTGCTGTGTTTGTAGTGACTATACCAGCCACCCTCAACTAACAATAGGAAACATACTTGTTTAGTACTTTATTAGTGGATTATTGGGCTTATCTCTAAAAGACGTAAAGTAATAAAATTTACAGCGATTTCGCTTTGTACTATTCTTTGGGTAGTGGTGTAAGTTAAAGCTTTAAATATTATATAGAGAAAAGAAAATAATTTATTTCATAGCGTTGTAAAAATTTGACAGTGATACTTTCCAGCGTTTGGGGAATACAGCGAATTTTGAGCAAGCTAAAAGTTCCTGCAAGAAAGTTGTTCAAAAAGGAATAAAGAAGTTTTGTTTAAAATATTAATTCGATTTATACAGCGTTTAAAAAACTACTATTCCTTTACTACGAGCGTGGTCGGTACTCGCATGTAGGCAAGATAGTCGCCGCTCCGTAATCGAGTGCGACTGTAGCAGTTCGTTTAAAGTACACAATGAAAGTTAAATAAGTACTAAAAAATGATACTTTCTTATCAATATATTATATTTTAATTTTTAAGCTTATTAAAATGATGGTAGACATTCCTTAAATAAACTTTAAAATAAGAGAAACTGTACTTAAATTGTCCTGAATAAGTACAGTTTTTAGGACGTGCTAAAAACGTCTTTAAATTTCGTGACTAATTGATCTTTCAAAACTTTTAAAAATTCCTTGAAATTTTTCGAATTGAATATCTCTGCTTTTGAATTTCGTATCATGCGAAGTTGTCAAACTTATGCCTGCAACTACATGAGTCAATACCAAGTCGAAGTTTACTCTCAATTGACTAGCTAAATACTGAGGGTTCTTCCATAAAAGAGAAACTGTACTTATTAAGGGCAATTATTGTCTTTAATAAGTAGTGTTTCTCTTATTTTAACATTTATTTAAGGAATGTCTACCATTATTTTTAATAAGCTTAAATTAGGTATTTCACGTTCTGACGCAATAATCCAAAATGGTCATATGCTGGTGCATAAACATTGGCACCAAATGCATGGGACTGAACTTTATTTTTTTAATATCTTCATAAAAAATCATTTCTTAACATTTTAGTATTTGAAAAATAGTTTTAGTTTCTGAAGAGCTGTTTAATAAAATAATAAAATAGATGAATTTTTTAATTTCGATTTACAAATTTTATTAAATAGTTTTTTGGAAACTAAAACTATTTTTTAGATACTTAAATGTTAACAAATTATTTTTTATGAAGATATTAAAAAAATGAAGTTCAGTCCCATGCATTTGCTGCCAATGTTTATGCAACAGCGTACGGCCATTTTGGATTATTAGGTCATAACGTGAAATACATAAAAGTATTTTGAACAACAAGTGCGGAAGGTCACCGACAAAGATGAGGTGGGAGATTGACAATCCCATGTATTAGGATTCGGCTGATTTGCTACACAGCTACAGTTAAGGGCATTGGATAAACGAACTCAGAATTTTTGTAGCGACACCAATGCACTGGCACGGCAGACAATGGCAGATGTCAGATAAATTTCAAATTCACGTAGGGAATTTCATGATTATACACAACTCCGGAATTTGTTGAAAAAACAGGAGTCGTCCGCGGAATTCTGTACCTTCCAGCTATAAGTTTGTTCAGAAAATCGAATGGTATGAGAGAGTGTGTGATGAGAGTTTGTTTTCCTCTCGCCTTTTGTTCAGCGAGGCTAATCAATCCTATCATATTTACATACTTCGCTATTGTAATATTGAAAGACCTATGTCTATTTCTTTCTAACGCATTAAGGTATCGCTCTTACCTTGTTCTTACTTACGTCGCTGGACGTATCGTTGTAATTCTCAGTCTCGAAACCTGTAATGCTGGCGACACACGAACTTCGTGCTTCTTACTTATCGTGTTTTCTCTTTTCTTTTTACGTTACTTTTAATACTGAAAGTTTGTGATAATTGTCTCCCTTCTAAGGCGAAGTAACTTATAAGAACTTGAACAATAAATTCGGATTGTGTCTTATGATGAACTTGGTAACTCTAGTGTCGATTATTCATTCTAAATAATCCCTCAAAATATCTGTGACCGTTTTTTTAGTGTTTAACTTGAACATAATTGGTCCTTCGAGCCGGATTACAGTGTTTTTTTTGGGATTACTGAGCATAAGTGATGGGTGTGCTTATGTTGGAGCGAAAACTGATTTTTCTGACGTCACATGAAGCCCTCCCGCGCTCTGAGCAACAGACCCACAGGACAATCTACAGGTGACAGGTCAGATATTGCGGGCATCTACTTATGCCTTTAGTGGTATGCGCTGAACTTTTTTTATTGTTTAACCTTCCTACGAATTTCCTGATTTCGGAGTGGGGGGTAGTACTAACGGTTGTATGGACAGGATCTGATTTTTTCTGACGTGTAAAAAATGAGTGTTAAGGATTACATGTCTCAAAAGATTGGGCTGTATGAGCTCATCTCCAACGCTATCGTGAATGTGAAGAAGGTGGGGAAGGCGAATTTATCCAAGAATGTGCAAGACACACTTGGAAAATTTAGAAACGAAATATCGGAAGTTCTGCACCAACCATGATCAACTTATTATCGTACGTGAGGATAATTTAAAGGAACTCTATTTCACGCAGGACGTGTATAATAAGACGGAAGACAGATACGTTACTGCGAGGGCGTATCTTTTGGATGAATTGGAGTTGCTGTCTCCTCGCACTACCGCGACCAATCTTCCCTGTGCTACAGATGTTCATGCCACTCAAATTAGGAAGAGGTTTCCTCAATTGGAAATTCACAAATTTTCCGGGGATTTCATCGTATGGCCGGCGTTCAGGGACATGTTTAAGTCGATGGTGAGGGATGATCCTCTGATTCCAACGGTACAGAAGCTGCACTATCTAAAGTCCAGTTTGACAGGTGAGCCTGCTCAACTTATAGTGAACAGTGTCACTGCCGACAACTTTGAGCGAGCTTGGAGAACACTCAAGGACAGATACAATGACAAACGCATTCTTATCAATGCATACATGGGCAAGCTGTTCACTATTCCAGCCGTCAACAAGGATCAGGTATCTGATCATTACTGAAAGACACTAGGGAGGTGATAGGTGGACTTCAGACTATGAAAAGACCGACGGAACATTGGGATGACATGTTGATTTACATGACTGTAAAGAGGTTAGATCGTTCATCTCATAGGACTTGGGAGGAGAAAATTGGGTCTATGACGTTTCTGATCTCGCGAGTTAGTGCGTTGGAATCTTTGGAGTCTGAGGAAAGTCTCCAGTACAAGAAAACTAGGGCTAGGTCGACAGGTGTCAATAATGTGAAGGGTATCTATACTCAAGCTCATGGTGTTTCTATGAAGGAAGGTAGTTGTCCAATGTGCGCTGGTAAACACATTATCTTATTCTGTCATACTTTCAGGTCAAAGAATGTTGAGCAGCGCCGGGACTTGATACGTCAACACAAGCTGTGTTATAACTGTTTAGGAAGACATATTATCCGAGACTGCCCATCGACTAAGCGCTGTCGAACTTGCTCGGGACGACATCATATTATGGTACATTCTTCCTCTACTGAGGCTTCAATATGTGAGTCTGGAGATTCACTCATGCCCACCAAGCCAACATTAAATGCTAACAGCACCACCTTCGCCCCAGCTAACTCAGCTGTTAACACTCAATTAGTCCAGGGCTCCTTCTGACTAGGAGGGCCGGTAATTCTGGCTACAGCCATCATCTCGGCTGAAGGATTAGATGGCAGCCTATCATTCTCTCTAGCACTGCTCGATCAAGGAGCTCAAGCTTCGTTTATTTCTGAGTCTCTTGCACGTAGACTCAGATTGAAGCGATTTCATGCTATCCCCAACACTTAAGAGCATCGCGAGGACTTGCGTCTTTGAGGGTGACATCACGTATCGACCCTGAGACTAGGATAAATATTCAATGCATTATACTTCCGAGGCTTACTTCGTATATACCACCTCCTGGTATATCTCTGCAGGGGTGGCCTCATCTTGAAGGCCTGGAATTAGCGGATCCACTCATCGAGCAGGGTGGCTCGATTGATCTGATTTTAGGAGCCGAAGTCTATGCGCATGTTATTCAGGAGGGTGCCAGAAAGGGTCCTCTGGGTACCCCTATCGCGCAGAATACGTCTTTGGGCTGGATCTTATCTGGTTTCGTTTCAGAGGAACCTTCCTCGAGTACTAGGAGGATAGTAGGATTTAAATGTACAGTCGACCACGAGCTGTTAGACCTACTACGGAGTTTCGTTGTACAAGAGGATATACCAATGGCACCTCTTAAGTACAACTTCGATGACGAGGAGTGCGAGAAACTCTCGAGCTACTGCTCACCGCATGTTCATGAGCCTGGAGACGCGTCTTCAGCGAGATTCTGTCTTGCATCAATCCTATGCACGGAGCATACAGGAGTATGCGGATCTAGGGGAGATAGATCTAATGACTGAAGCTCACGAATTGGAACCCACTCAGGGTTACTTCCTACCACACTACTGTGTGATAAAGGAGTCCAGTACTAGCACGAAGGTGAGATCTGTGTTCAACGCCTCTCAGAAAACTGACTTGGCTATCTCCTTGAATGAAGCTACTGCATTCAGGGCCCAAACTGCACACTGAGTAACAGGATGTCATACTTCGTTGGAGATGTTACCCGATCGCACTTACCGCAGACATCGAGAAGATGTTTCGACGCATTCGGATTCATCCGGAGGATCGTATCTACCAAAAGATACTTTGGAGAACCAACCCTGGGGAGGAACTACGGACATATCGGCTAAAGACCGTAACTTTCGGTTTTGCCTCGTCGCCTTACTTGGCGATC
>JAUESI010000034.1:6346607-6359345 GCA_032275145.1 Synergus laeviventris
TTCTCTGTTTTCAGCAATAAATTTATAAAAAGCTTTGCAACAAATGAGTAGCCCTATTATTTAACATATTTAAAAATGAAAAAATACGTGTTTTCTATTTTTTCCAGGCCTACAATATTTTAATGTACGATATCAAAAATTCTGAAATGTCTTTTTTTGGACCACTCTAATAGATATCCTTTTTAAACCTACACTTTTCTCATTTATTCAAAGATTCCCGAGCTTATCTTTATAAGCCGACCGATAGGCAGTTTAGATAATTTAAACTTTTCGCGACTTTTCTACTACTTGAATCCCAAACGATCCTGAGATCAAGTCGTCACAGTCGAACGCTCTAGACGTCAAACATTTATCACTTTCCGATTTTTTAATTTTTTAAATAGAAAAAAAAGATTGACGCACTTATGCGTCAATGCCAACGAAGGGGTTCATGGATGCTTCTTGCCATTTTACATTTAACTCACTCAGTGACTTTCTTCAACTTTCCGGCTGAGATTTGGAAAAAATCTGAATATCTCAGTATATTTTTAACGAATCGATATGAGATTTTCCAAAAAACTTTATTCCCAAAAATATAACACAATAAAATTGACATATTCACTAAAATAAAAAAAAATGTTTTACCGTCTTGAAATTTTGAAGAGAAATGAACAAGTTTTGAAAAGAAATTTCAAATACAAATTTTGGACAAATTTTGACCACAAATCTTGAAGAAATTTGTGTGCGTGTGTGTGTCACGCTTTTAATATCCTGCAATATCTGGTAACGTGTGTAAACAGGTAAATTGACGAAATTTGGCACAATTATTCCAATATATACCGCAAGATGAATTTCTTACAAGAGTTTAACAAAATATTTAATTTTACAAGTTTGATGTAGTTTCAAAATGTTAGTAAAATTGATTTTTCGACTATAAGTACTTAAATAATCTAAATTCAAAGCTGATATAAGAAACTATAAAAGGATTCATGTGTAAAAAAAACTTAAATAGTCTAATATTAATACATTTTATTTATAAATATGAATGACAAGATTAAATTTTCTACTGAAATAATTTCGAAATTTTTTTTTTCATTTTGCCAGGTTAAATCAGGGAAGATTTATTTCAAAAAGCAATAAGAATAGATTAATAGAATTGATAAAATAAAATTTCAAATACACATTTTTTTAACAATCATTATCAAAACCTTTCCGACTCTATAATAGAATTTTTCTGGCGGATTTTGAAAACTGACGAAAAATTCTATCAGAAATAATTTAAAGAAAAAGACAAATATCTGTATTGTAAATCTATATCTGTGTTATCTATCTATAAAAATTTATATGAATAGTTTAAAAATATGCACTTAGAAGAAATATCTGAATAATTATTTGTTAATACAAAGTATCGGTCCAAGAATATAAAGTATTGAGACGATTAGTATGGAACATATGTACATTTTCTTAAACTGAATCCCAAGAATTTATAATTGTCATGTAAAGAAATTAAACAGTAAAAAAATGATGTTTCGAACCCTCTTCACACTACTTAACACGCATGTTCCTACCTACTTAGCCACGCGGCTACCAAACGCTTGGGAAAATAAAACAAAATCTCCATCTAGCTGTATCGGATAGTCAGGGCCGAGTTAAGTTATTTGGTGCACTGAACTTTATAAAACTTTTGTATATTTTAAAACATAAATACATTTTATATTATGTTATGTCATTTTATATTATTATGTATATTTTACGCTTGAATTTAAAAATATTTAATGAATAACAGGCACTAATAAGCAACGTCTGTAAAGACGTTGGATTTAAAAAAAAAAACAGCTTAACATGAACTTTGCATATTTCCAATATTTTGATAATAAATAAATTTAATTCTTAATTTACACTCTTTATCGTCCGTGAGTAGGTGAAATGAGGCAGCCGAAATCTTTAATAAATAATTTTTATTTAATTAAAAATCGTAGTTGTAATACAAAGGTGTCAACTCGGTGGGAACGAATCTGGAGTCTCGTAGAGAAAGCAGAGATTTCGTCGCGAAAGTAGTTCACACGAGAGCGCTGAAACAGCCCTCGTCACGAAGCATCTCCTCGAAATATTTAAGAAATATATAAATTCCTTCTTCGCATTCCGAGAAAGAAGGTTAGCTTGCCAAACACATTTGGAGAAAAACACGCCACATCACCCCCTTACCAGTGATAACGCAACGAAGGAGACAAAAAAAAATTGCAGCACGGTTTCATGCGTACGTTTTAGTGGATCCGCCGGTAGCCGAAAAATATGCCGATCTTAAAGCAAAAATGATAAAAAAATTTAATGAATCCGACTCTTCTAGAGTCCGCAAACTGATGGAAGGCCAAAGAATGATCGATCAGAAGCCGTCCGAATTTTTTCGCAGCCTTAAGTCGCTTGCAACTTCGAACACTTCTGAGGAGTTCATATTAGAAGTATGGAAAACGATGGCAGCTTCGAGCGAGGCAGCTGTTGATAAGATTTTGAAGCTCGCGGACACGGTGCACGAGGTGAGTTACAGCAAACAAATTAATGCTGTCAACGATTTCACGAGATTTGTGGACCAGATCCACAAACTCACCTTGCAGGTGAATTCACTCACACACGAGCGCAGCAGAAAATGATAGATTATGCTTCTATCATCGCCGATTCAGGGAACGGGCAATTAAGTGCCGAACTGGTTATTCCTGGACGGGAAACGATGCACGCCGTTAATGAATTCGGCAAGCATTAACGGCCTACCGCACGGTAGATTTTCTGTCAGGGACGTGAATTTGCAAAAACTGTTCCTGATAGACACTGGTACCAATTTGTATGTATACCCGCGTTAGTGGCTCGCCCAAAAATTCAAAAAGTGTGAATATGAACTTTTCGCGGAAAATGGTTTAAAAATCGAAACTTTTGGTAATGTGACACTAAACTTAAATTTATCGCTACGTCGCGAGTTTAAGTGGCCGTTTGTTATTGCCGATGTGAGTTCCGCGATAATGGTAGTGATTTTCTTTCTTACTACGGTTTGTTAATTGATCCGAAAAACAAGTCTTTAATTGATAATATGACTGGCTTGTCAACGCGCGGATTTGTAGCCGGACAAGAATTGTCCGCCGTTAAAGCTGTGACCGTTGTTTCGGCGTATCACGAACTACTTGCCAAATACCCTGATTTGACGCGACCGCCTGTATTCAGAAAATATGCATTCAAGCATCGTGTGCAGCATTACATCAAGACGATGCCCGGCCCTCCTGTTCACGCCAAGTTTCGCCGTCTTGCACCTGATCGTCTTAAACAAATTAAGACTGAATTCGACATGATGTTGGAACAGGGCATCATGCGACCTTCAAAGAGTCCTACGCTTCTACACGTCGTACCTAAAAAGGATAGCACCCCGCGACCATGTGGCGACTACCAAGTTCTCAACGCTCGCACGATTCCTTGCAGATATACACCACCTTCTAAAATCGATCTTGTTCGCGCATTTAATCAAATACCGATTGCACCGGAAGACATCCAAAAAGCTGCGATTGTGACTCCTTTTGGTCTTTTTGAGCCGTACATGATGATGTTCGTTTTGCGAAATGCAGCGCAAACTGGTCAACCGTTTTCGATGAAGTTTTGCGCGGTCTTGATTTTGTATACGCGTACATCGATGATTTTCTGATCGCGTCTGAAAATGAGGAACAACATTTGGAGCACTTAAAAATTGTATTTGATCGGTTATCGACTTACGGTGTTATCATAAACCCCGGGAAATACGAATTTGGCCTAAGCAAAATATCTTTTCTCGGGTACACGATCAACGCTAACGGCATTTATCCAATGCAGGAGCGCGTCGAAGCGATCTCGAAATTTTCGTTACCGCATTACGAGTAAAGATTTGCTCCGCTATCTCGACATGTTCAATTTTTATCGTAGATTTGTACCTCACGCGGCTGATATCCTACACTCTTTGAATGGACTTTTAATCGGTTCAAAAAAGAGCAAGGAAACCGTTAATTGGACTGAAAAAGCTCGCGACGCTTTTTCTAATTCAAAAAAAGCTCTTGCGAACGCTACTTTGCTCGCGCATACCGTTCCCGGTGGGCCTGTTAGCATAGTTGTAGACGGCGATAGATTAGAAGGACAAGGAAATCATTTTAAGGAAATAAATAGGAAAATAATAAGATGAAACTCGTGAGCGAGCAGTAAAGATCTATAAAGTGTTTTCTAGGTAGGACCTGTGATTTATCGTGGTATCCGAGTTTGGATTCGTTTCCAGCTTAGTAGTACTGGGCAGGACCTGCGATTTATCGTGGTATCTGAGTTTGGAGCGCTAAGCAAACATATTCTGAATTGAGTCAAATTTCTGAGATTAGAGATATATTTCGAGCTCTCAGATATTTGATCTTTTGAAAGGAATCCCTGAGCCACTTGCGAAACGACATGTATTATCGCGAGCGAAATAAGGAATTACGCCTAAGCGAATATTATAAGAAAAGGCAATCAGTGTTTGCCTAAATCTGTGAAGAGTGTTTAGAATAGTAAATAAGAAAAATTAATTGTGTATGAGGGTAATTTAAAAGTTAATAAATTATAAAGTTTAAAAATAACCTTTGCTTCTTCTCTCGTGACCGAACCTAGTAATAATTAAAAGAGTAAATATTACTTAAATAAATAATACACAAAGAATTTAAAGTTTCAATATTAATATATTATATGGTCTTAATATTTTATACCTGAAAAAACAGAATCTCAAAATTGAGGCATATACCTAAGAATTGGGAAAAACAATAAAATCGCCAATTCCTTGAATTTCTTTTAAATGCGGATCAAGATGGGTATATAAGCAGAGATGATTTCTGCGCGTAGAAACTTTGATGGTAAATCGTTTCTGGAAGTTCTAAATTTCACCAGTTACAGTCGGGGCTGGTCGGGCAGTGTGCATATTCTAAGCTGTTTTGTTCGGCGCTGCTGTAGCAAATCAGCCGAATCCGAATACATGGGATTATCCATCTCCCACCTCATCCCTGGTAACGATCTAGGGAAGATCGCTACTTATAACTGGTCCCAGTAGAGGCAGTACCTCCTGGACATTTGAAATTACGCGAGAATTTAAAATGTAAAATGTGTAAACACAAAGAGGGAATTTTAAGGACAAATTAAAGTAAAATTATTATAATGAACATGAGAGATTGGTAAAGGAAGAAATAAAGTGGACTTACGAATTGAGGTTAATATATTTACCATGTGTTTTGTAAATTTCAATATTTTCAAGAAGGGAAGGTTTACAAAGTACTGATCGACTTTTATGATTAATAAATTATTCAGAGATAGGTAATGTAAATGTTACGAAAACGTGATTGAATGCAAAAGGATTGAAAGAGGAAGTAGATTAATATTGTAAATTAAACAATTAGAGTGGTTGAGCGTGAGAATGATACGTGAGAAAATGAATAGTTTAATCAAATAAGATAGAGTTTCAGAGGACTAAGCTTTGAAGTAAAGATCAATTTGTAAATTATATAAGGATTTATTAGGACATTTTGTTTGGGTTAGATTAGGGCTTAAGGAAGGAACTCTTCAGTTTCAAGATGGAATAAAAGAACCTAGATGGAAAGAATAATTGATTAAATTTCATAACATAAATTTTAAGTATTTGAATTAATGCTATTTGATATTAATTTGAATTTTCGCTGTAAAATTCAAGATTCTTTACAGAAAATATGGAGACCAATCCCATTATAACATAATCTAACAGCAACCAAAGTTGTAAGCGAGTCTACGCTCTATAGCATGTGATTAGAGTAGCGAGCGAGTTTCCACTCTAGCTGGATACGGTCTGGAGGTCTGCGCATGGCGTTCTTCTATAACCATTATAACAGCAATATCTGCTCATTAGGGATCTCAGAGCTTCTAGTGCTACAAATAATTCTAGAACCCAACTTTAAATTCGCTTAGGGCGCCAGGTACCATAAGATACCACTCAAAAATCAATAACTAAAAAAAAACAAACCTATAATCAAAAAAATGTATCCCCAACTAACTCTGTGGAGAGGGATCTCGTGGGGGCGTAGAAATAAATCAAGTGAATCTAGACATGAAATAAAAAAGAAAGAATTAACCAGGTTTATTACGTTGAATGATGAGATGAGAAAGTTTTACAATATGAAATAGATGAATGACGTGAAGTTATCAGTCCATATAAAGTTTATAATAAGGTGCCACACTAATGGCAAGATATACAATTACGATTGATGTCCACAATTCGATTGTAAACATTGATTTAGGCTCGTGAGCAACCAGGAAATAACACTCTGGCTTTCATTAAACTTTCACTAAACGTTTTACTTATGTTGAGAGATCAGCACTAACGCCTACCTTGTTACCCTAACGAAGTCGTGGAATTGCGATCTTTTAAAAGGGACTCTTCTAAAGGCTGAAAAGAGGCTCGGTGATAAAACAATAAATTATTCAAACAACAAATCCGACACCAAGAAACTTATTATTGAGCGGCGAGCACTGAACTGAGCTCTCCTTTGTCTCTCTACCTGCGTATGCCGATCGTCAAGTCACACGTGACTGGTAGTCTGTAAGGTGCTGTCCCCCATAGGGCCGTTGCGTATTCAACAACTAAAGTGTAAGCATGAATAAATATAATGTAAGCTCTGCATATGGGAGCGTAGCCAATTTCTCAGTTGGAGAATGGCAAAAATATATATAATTAGACGATCGAGAGAGCCCAGGCAGGGCGTCAAAATTATTTAATTGCCTGAAGTGGAATCCAAGCCCTCAGAGCAACAAGTAAGTCTAGCCTAGAGCTTTAGATACAAAATTTTAAGAAAACATGAAATCACATAACAAGAAATAAATTAAACAAATTATTAATTGGCAATCCTAAACAATCCTTGACTCACTCATCCGTCCATACTTTCTCTCTCATTCCTTAGAACTAATCTGAGTGCCTGCTGGCCGTTTTATTATTCGTGTTATCAAATCTATCCGGGAGAAGGATCATTAGCGTCATGAAAATCACCACTTTACACCATCATCTAAAGCGTGCACACGTAACTCTTAGTCGAGCAATGACTAAATTTTGAGTAAAGTTTCATATTGTTCATTAACTTGGATATATTTATTACTATACCAATACAACGGATGTAGGCCGCTTTGAGGACACATTTTCTACAAATTCGTGACCCCGATCGTTAATCGCAAAAAAAAAGCAGTGGGGAATTTCTCTCGTCGTCACTATGGCCAGAAATACTACGATAGCTACGATTTTGAAGCTGAAAGCTCAATCCACTCATTGTGTGAGCATATCCTACTTATTGGCATTTTATGAACAAAATATGCTTGGATGAAAATATTTGCAAGTCGATTCCTTTGTTTGGTAATGTCGCCGCTATTTTTTGTACCAGCACGTGCAAGGTTTTCAGACAAAGGATCAACCTGCTAAAAATCTTTATCTGCGAACTGCAACCTCGGTAACTTTAAACTTCTGAAAAAACTTTCTTTAGGTAACGATCTTGGCATCCAGTGTAGGGAGGTTCGCGTCGAGATTTTGTCGGACCGGTGATTATTACGATTTATGATATTTTCGTTACTCGTCTGCAGGCGCATTTATAGCGTTATTGTTACTTTTCATATTTAACGCGAAACCAAGCAACATGCCTCATGAACAGAGTGTGTTCCAAAATCCCACCGTGCTTTCACACTGATCCTTAGTTTTGGTTTAGACAATTGGAAGCATCTTTCTGGCACGCGCGGATTACAGAGCAGTCCACAATGCCAATCTCGAATCTAAAGTCGACTGGCTAATTAAAAATATGAAATTATTAAAAAGCCAAACCTCGAAAACCCAACCTAATAGATTTCGAAGCCTCTCGCGTTCGACCGCTCAAAACCGCGAACGATCCCAGAGCAGGGACGGAAGAAAAATCTGCTTTTATCACAAGAGATTTGGTGATAAGGTATAAATGCTGCAAAAATCCGTGCTCCTGGGTACAAAAATAGAAATCGGGAAATTAACGAAGTCTCTCCGCGTGGAGAGACTCCAGGCTAGGTCCCAGTAGAATACGGAAGTCGTCACAAAACGCATGCGCGTCGGTGCTCATTTTAAAGGCAACATAACCTCACTTCAATGTTTTGAATCTTTTGCATCGAGCAGAATTCAGAAACTATGAATAAAGGTAATAAGCGTTATAATGGTATCATTTTGTGTTTTATATTGCAACGGAAATAAATTTTATCTAAAAATAGCGCGCTAGAGAGGAAAGAAACATTTAAAAATGGGACTATAGTTACTAAATATTTTTGTACTTACCGCCGCGTATATCAGAAAGATTGTAATGGCTACGTCATCGCTTCGAACAATGAATGAAAATTGTAAATTGATTTTTCACAGACATTAGCTTTCCCTTTCGCACCCAAAAAATGTATTAAACTTTGAAATCAATGAATTGTTGATCTCCACGTTTGCACGTGTAAATATTTAGAGACTTTAAATGGAATTTAAATTTTTAACTCTGTAAAATATTAGAATTATAACATTCTGAGTATTTTATTTTCTGTAAAATAAAACATTCCTTACTACATTTTGTAAACTCAGAATGTGCTATAGATACATTGTTTATTTATTGTATTCTTCAAACAAAGAACAAGAGATTTAATTCATTTAAAATTTTACTATTCATTCGGTTGTTAGAAGTATCTAATTTAGTTTATATCGAGTCTTGTATAAACAATTACATTTAATATTGTATCGAGTCTGTCCGCGATCGTATGATGATAAATATTTCTATGTTTGAACAATAAATTCAGATTATTTTCCTAAATTCTCGTGTATTTTATTTGCTTCCCTCGGCCTCGCACTCACTTTTACAATCCACTTCATGACTTAACCTATAAGAGGGTTACAGTCAACTTCTCTTTTCACAAGGTTTTTCAGATGGAATATTAATCTTCTAATATATTCCAAAGAATAATAATTAAATATAAAAGCGGAAATTGAAACAAATATATATGGAAATATATAGAACAAGGCGCTACCGTATCTTTATGCGAGACACTGCGTTACCGAAAAGGCAAATTCGGGCTGGTTTAGTACCATTGACGGTGGTGCCGTTGTCTTCGGCGTCCTGTGCGTCGGTGTTCCTTGGGCGTGGCACCGAGCTGAACGACTGTGCTCAGAGGATTAAGACGAACGATCGGTCGTCTCCGGCAAACGTCGAAGTCCTCTGGCCGATCGATAATTGAAGGACGTCAGGGGGTCGTAACCTCCGTTTTAAAAATCCAATCTTTTAATTCTTTCGAAAGTTATCGTGCTAATCAAACTATAGATCTACAGACAGATGCACATCAGGCACTGATACACAAACACATTCGCGAAAGCCTGCTTTTCGGGTTTAGAAGCTCAAACTTTACAGAAATAATACCTTCTCTGATGAGACACCTCTATTGAAAAAATCCTCGAGGAAATCGTATTTTCGGACTAGGAAAACAGGAGGAAATCCGCGAAGATTTGCAAAATCCTCGAGGAATTCTGCGATGATTCATTCTCTGACTCGATGATTTCCTCCAGGAATTCGAAAATATTCGCAAATTCCATCGTGTTGTCCTCAACCAAAAATAGTACGAGGATTTCCTCAAGGATTTTTTCAATAGGGATGCAAAAATTATTTCAACCATCCTTAATTTTTGTCTTATAATTTCTTTTCAGATTCACTCATGCGGAAGAGTGTGCCATAGAAAAGGATGCAGTAGGCATTAGGTGCATGCCCAATCGAATCGTCCATTGTCATCGGGACGAGATTCCTCATGAAGGTTATTGTTATCACCTGGCAGTTCCCGATAAACGCATTAACCATGCTGAGGCCTTAGATTACTGTAAACGGAGAAATGGTCGACTTATAGATATTAAAAATCAAGCTGAGAATAATTTTGTATCCGAGTGGCTTATTCATAATCACCCCAAAGTAAAATCTTTAATGACGTCTGGAGTTGGTTTTACAATGCTTAATAGAACGATTTGGTTTTGGGAAGGTTCAGAAGAGGTAAACATAAGGTCAGTATAGTTTCAGTGTAGAATTTATACACAATTTTTTAATTCTTATTTACAAAGTATAGTTCACACGTAATCACTTTGTGAATAGATGAGATAGTTTAAGGACGTTGGAGCGTTTAGGAAAAAAAAAAAATTCATGTAGAATGACTCAAATCTCACATCGCCCCTCTATTTTAAGATAGATGAAAACCTAAATTTTCAAAATTACAAAGAACCATAACTTTACTTTTTTACTTTTCAATCAAATACATTCATCATATTGATTAATATTTTTAAAGTTTTTTAATCAGCAGTTAGAGATCCTCTAAGTCAACTAATTGTCCTATCAGATGCAAAAAAATGACAATTTCTAAAAGTTATTTTACAAAAAATTGTTTAAACTAATTTTCAGGGCATTTGATACTTACCATTTGTTACCATATAAGTAATACGAGATCTATGGAGACCGCGTATTAATTCTTTGTTCTTTTTCCTATCTTATACTATATTAATGAATTCACGTGAATTTGCACGTAGAAATTTTCACCTGTGCTAGTCATATTTATATTTAGTGAATAATTGAATTATAGATTCTTCAAGTGGTGGCCAGGTTGGTTCAACGATAAGAAACCACAATGGTTGGTGATTTCAAAGCCAGTCTGTATAATAATGAAACGAATATTCCCGTGCCATGATGATCCAAATTCCGCTTGTGATGCTGGTTACTTTTTTTGGGATGTCGAAGATTGTACAAGTTTAGGAACTGGGCACTCCTACTTATGTGAAAGACCTTACGATGATATAGGTAAAAAAAATTACTAAAAATTGTTTATGATGTTATAATTTCCGTACGAATGGTATGTAGTTAATAATTTCAGTTGAATGACGCTCTTGATAATTCTACAAATAAAAGTATAAAAATGATGGTAAAACAACCATTAGGAAAAATTTAATTACGGTTAAGGTTAAAAGCAAATTTCTTTTGCTTCCAAAAGAAGCAAAGAGTTTATTGAATGAGCATAAAAGTTGATAAAACTGCACAACTAGTTAATACTTTTCAATTTGATATTTTTTTGTTAGAATAACAAACTAGAGGCATCTTTATTATTCTAGGTTGTGTGTATGGCAAAGGCAGCCAGTATAATGGTGAAGCAAACATTACCTTATCCGGGAAGGATTGTCTTCCATGGGACAATGTAGCTGTTGCTCATTCTATAAGAATAAATGTAAGTATTGTTATTTTCCCAACGAATAAAATAAAATAAAATTCTTATTTAACTATTATAAAGTTCTGAATGTTTCTTCCATTATGACAATATCTGAAATCTTTAACTGCAGGATTAAGATTCATCATACTTCTACCATATATTCAGATGGGTTGAAAAATACATTGGAATTAATTCAAAAATAGTCGATCATAATTTTTATCCCTTATAAACATGTCTCATTATCAGCTTCACGCATTACCACTTCTTTCAATGTGAAAAATCTAGGTTTTGAAGGTTTCATTGTATTGTTCCCATGTGCATATATAGTGCGATGCGCGGGTAGAGTTAACACTGAAATATTATTATTTTTATACGTTTTATGTATTATAGATACCTGATCCAGAAATCAGAGAAGAGCTGAAGCGTCATAATTATTGTCGAAATCCTAATCCAAATAAGGAATCCAAACCATGGTGTTTCACAGGTCCCTTCGGTGAACGCGAATATTGTGATATCCCATCATGTGGAAAAACAGGTGTTTAATTATTTTTGATACTCCATCTATTTGTATATTTTGTATATCAGTTTAAGTTTACCATAAATCTAGTGATGATTATTAGGAAAAATGAATCATGTTGACTTGTTTTCCAAATATTTATTTCTCCAAAATTTCTATAGTGTCGCTTCCTCTGAATGACATGGAAAATTCTAATCTGTGCTGCAGTCCTCTATTTTATTTAAAACCTTAAAATCACTATTTGCTTTCGCTTTCTTCTCATCTCACAAGGAATGTTACCAAAGTGTTCGCCATTGATTTCATTTGTTATGAAGTATCTTTTAGAGCACTAAAAAATAAGGTAAACCTATTTTTTACACTTGCCCAAATTCATATTTAGGGGATGAAATCACCCTTCAAAGTTTTCGAATCATTACTTGAGAAATATAATTTTTAAATAAATTAATCATTTAAAAGGCAGTGTGAACATTGCTTAGATTGAAATTATGTTAGTAGATTGCAGTAAAATATTTATTTTACAACCGTCCCTCCCTTAGGCGGGGGGTTAACATACACAAAAATTCCTGATTTTTATTCAATTCAAATTTTATTTTTGAATGATTAATGAAGTGATATAACAAAAATACAAGACGTTATATCTTCTTACACTCCGTTTCAGATTTAAAGAGGGTAAACTACGCTTAATAAACTTTTTTATTTCCTTAAACATTCATAACGGCTAGTTGCGGTTTAATGGTCGTAGTGGAAGTTATCTTCAGGACAGGAAAAATTGTGATAATAGAAAACATCGCAGTCTATCGGCAGAAATTTATTTTTCTTTATACCTCGGTCGAAACTATACGTACTTTCAGCATCAATTTTA
Source organism: Synergus laeviventris (assembly GCA_032275145.1). Lineage (NCBI taxonomy): Eukaryota > Metazoa > Arthropoda > Insecta > Hymenoptera > Cynipidae > Synergus > Synergus laeviventris. The sequence goes on from JAUESI010000034.1 coordinate 6,359,216, forward strand.
AAGCAGAAACACTAAGGGCCAGTTTCACCAACTCTGATTAAATCTTTAATCAGTGATTAACATTATTTAATCAATACTTTGCGTTCCACCATTCTTTTTAATCATGATTAGGGGAGATAATCACGGGTTA
>JAUESI010000034.1:6365378-6376420 GCA_032275145.1 Synergus laeviventris
ATATTTTAAGCTTGGTGGGCATTGTCGCCTCTATACCTATCTTCCCTCTACGGTGACAACGAGTACGAGTGGAAAAACGATTGGTGGCCTGCGACAGATTTCCAATCGGGGGCGAATACGATCAGAGAGTCCGCGACGGATTTCCAGTCGGGAGCGAATACGAATATAGATCAGAGAGCCTACGATGGATATCCAGTCGGGAGCGAGTAGTCAGAGAAGGTCGGGAACGGAAGTCCAGTTCAAAACCTTCTGACGATTTTCGGTCGCGCAGGCACGGAAAAAATTACTGTTCCAAAAAATGCAAAAAGTTTACTAAATGTTAATAAAATAGAATTCCACTTTTGGACAGAGCTAATATTTTTATATCTGCGGCTCTCGTGAGAATTGCGTACTGAGGGTAAGACTCACTAGGAAGCGATGCGCGAGATGCATTTTCATGGTCGACGCGGTCGTATGCGTCCCTCCTCTGTTAGGCTAACGGGTTAAGGGCATGTGATACTTAGAAAAATTATTGATTTTATATGTTCAAATTCCTAAACTCTACGGCTACAAAAATAAATATTTTGCCCTGAAACTTTGGGAAACGGTAAAGAACATTAAAACAGACCGTTATTGACTCGATTTATTTTGCATAATGAAAAAAAAATTTTTTTTTTGCTAAAAATGCTAAAATTTGATTGACCAAATTCCTCAACTTTACGGCTACAAAAATAAATATTTTGTCCTGAAACTTTGACAAAGGGTAGAGATAAAGTTTAGGACTATTTAGAATAAGCTAAGTGGAAAAACCTTCGCCTGGAAAAAGACAAATTTACGACCGCGCGGCGAAGACATTTTCTACTTAAGGGCAAGTGATACTAAGAAAAATTGTTGATTTTATATGTTCAAATTCACCAACTTTGGGAAACGGTAAAAAACATTGAAACGGACCGTTGTCGACTCGATTTTTTTTTGCTAAAACGGAAGTATTGATAATGAACTGTCGACAATAATTATTTTGTAATTATTTTAACCAAACGAGAGTCAATAATAGTCGCTTAGCATTTTTTATAACTTCCCTGAATTAATTTTTTTAAATATTCATTTTTGTGAAAAAAAACGTAGGTAATCTAGACCAGATTGACCCCACCACCTACGTTTTTTTCACAAAAATGTGGAAAAATTAAACTCCTGCACGCACGTGGTACGATGGCCTCGGCTTCGCCTCGGCAGTCACACTACATGCGTGCAGAAGTTCCATTTTTCCCCCTTGTAAGAAATAATATTTTTCTCTACCCCATGATGGGCGAAAGTATGTTGTTTCGCCAGTGAGAAAGAGAAAAATAATTTTGAAACATATTTTTAAATGCAGTTGCAGATGCGTATACAAATAATAAAGAGCGAACGTTTGTATTTATCAATATTGAGTCCCAAGCTAACGCCCACGGATGGCAAAGGCCACTTTCTCTTCTCGTTCTACATATCTAGCAAAGTATCATTTTCATTCATAAGTGACAGCCCTATCTGATTCCCATGGACGTAAGAATAGACTTTGCTTCCTTATAGTAATTATAGTTTCTATGTGCGAAATTTTCGCACCAGGTCGGCGCGGCATTTAGCACTCTCTAAAAGTACATTTAGAATTAAGTTATAAGTGTCGCATAATTTTTTTTACATTTTCAAATTTTTATTAAACTATATGTTTCCTTTTAGATGTTTTTCATTTATTAGAAAATTCAAAATAATTAATTTTTTGTACAAAATGAGGTCATAAAATGTTTCTTATTAGAATTAAGTTATAAGTGTCGCATAATATTTGTTACATTTTCAAATTTTTATTAAACTATATTTTTCCATTTAGATGTTTTTCAATACACAAAGTTTAACAAAATATTTGTTACTTCATTCTTATAAAGTTCGGAAGAATAATAAAAAAATTAAAAATAATTCCACTTACAAACTACCAGCTTTTTTTATATTTTTTTAAAAATACTTTTTAACTTTATAGGATAACATAACAAATATTGTGTTAAGAGTATCAAGAAATCCTTACTGCGTTATTACCCATTGTTTGTATATATATATATATATTACTTAATTTAACGTGATATTTTTCTATTTCATATTATTTGATTGACGGATAATGTGTATTTTATATCCTACAATCATTTTAAATACATTTTATGACCTCATTTTGTACAAAAACTTAATTATTTTAAATTTTCTAATATTTTCCTATTATTGTGATGTATTTTTATAATGAGTGCTGAATGCAGCGCCTGCCTGGGGAGAAAATTTCGCACATAGAAACTATAATCACTAAGGAAGCAAGGTCCATTCTTACGTCCATGGGAATCAGATAGGGCTGTCACTTATGAATGAAAATGATACTTTGCTAGATATGTAGAACGAGAAGAGAAAGTGGCCTTTGCCATCCGTGGGCGTTAGCTTGGGACTCAATATTGATAAATACAAACGTTCGCTCTTTATTATTTGTATACGCATCTGCAACTGCATTTAAAAATATGTTTCAAAATTATTTTTTGTCCGACCTTCCCTGAAAACGCTCCTTTTGATATCTGTTTAACCAGAGTAAAGTTGCTAATTTCATTCTAATGACGATCAGCGGGTTGATCCGGTTTTCTGATCAATTTTTGATCTTAACCAGGTTTTTTCCATAATTTTTACTTTAAAGAAAGTAAGTAAATAAATAATAGTGATCAGTCCGACAGAACGTAAATATTGAACAGGGACCGCTTTTTACTATTATAATTTGTGAAAAGTAACAACTATAAAAAAAAATCGGATAATCTGGATTTGTTCGTATGGAAATCACCACATACACTAAAAAAAGTTGTCCCCAATTATAGTCGATGCATAATTTAAAAAATATATTAAAGTTACTTTTTTTGGAATAATAAAATTGTTTGAAAAAAAAGTTTGATTAATTGTACTTTCATTTAAATGCTATATAAAGAACTATTTATCATACAAAAATTATTATGGGTCCTCAAACATTGATGCACTCTCGACAATTGGTTCCCTTAACCTACTTCTGTTGGAAAAACATTCAAAAGTCCTCAAACTATACTGTACATACTATATATGTAATAAATTACCATAAATTACTATAAATTACCTATTGATAAAAAATGAGCTGTATAGAGAAACTAATTCTATTAATTATTTTTTCATCACAAAATGGTAAAAATAAACGATAACGATGAATGCGATGAATCGTCTCTTTTCCGGACTGTCCTCGAAGTAGACGATTCACCAAAACTTTATTTCCGGGCCGATCGGCAATAAGCCAAATGTCTTCAATGTATACGATTCATCACAAAAAATGTCCGCAAACTAGCCGATTCAATATAATAATATAATATTATATAATATATTATAATATAATTTTATATTTTAATTATAATTTATAATTATTTATAATCATTATAGTCAAGGTATGTGACACAGGTTTATATTGTGAGTTAGTTTCGAGAATCTTCGAAACCAGTTAGAAATTAATTTTTTTTTAATAAATGACAAAATTAGAGTGTTTTGTAGTGTTTTTAAGTCAAATATATAGATTGATGATCGACGCATCGTTAGTTAGTTAGTCGCTGTGGACAAACTATAGTACACGTGTCATACCGGGACTTAATACTGCCACGAAATTTTTCCATATGATAAAGTGATATTTTTCCACTTAAGAAAAATTTTAAGTTTGAATTTGAAATTTGAATTTTATTAACTGGATTGAAGGTTAAAGCTTTTTTTTTGCTTTCAGTTAAATTTGTAGTATTTGCGTTTTGCTTTATAAAAAAATCACATTTTTTATTGACAATATGTACTGTGATGACTGAGTTGGTATACGTTTACGTAAAAAAAAAACATTACATGAAATGAAAATGTAATAAAGAAGTATAACCGCATGTGTTGTTTATATGTATTTAGAATAGGTAGATTAAAAAATAAGAGTTTGTTATTTTTAGTGATATTGATCTGGTTGTAATTGGGATGTGGTCAAACTTGCCACTTCGGACGCTTGAACGAGCTCTACTAGATCAAAATATAGCTGAACCCTCGTCTATAAAAGTATTGGATAAGGCTAGTGTTCCAATCGTAAAACTTACTGACAAGGAAACTGAAATAAAAGTCGATATCAGCTTTAATATGAACAATGGTGTCAAATCTGCAGAATTGATCAAGTCTTTCAAGCGCCGTTTCCCAGTTTTAGACAAATTAGTCATGGTACTCAAACAGTTTTTGCTACAACGTGACCTAAATGAAGTTTTTACGGGCGGCATTTCATCGTATAGTTTAATTCTTATGACGATAAGTTTTCTACAGGTAAGTCTTTATTTCAATACACGCAACTCTTAGGTTAGGTCACTTTTTGGGTATAGTCTGAAGATGCTGTCATACGCTTTCTAAAATCTACGCGATTTTAATCGATTCGCAAGCTAGCAGATGTTTGAATATCCTTACGGAGAAACCATATTTGTGTAAAGTCGATTGTGGATCGGCCAGCGCCAGCTAAAATTTTTAAGGCAAAACGCAAAGATGACCCCACGTATTAGTTGATTGAAATACAACTTTGACATTTTTCATCTGTTGAACTTTGAAGGTTGTGGCGCAACGAACCAAAATATGTAAAAGAAACTCTAAAAAAGGGTGAAATCTGTGGAATTCCTTTAGATATAGGATCAACAAATTTATTAATATATTTTGTAAATAAATTAAGGTTAAATAAAAACATTAAATTAAAAATTTCGAGAACGACACACATTAGGCACATTCACGATCGAAAGTGGCGACTGAAGTTAGCTTTGAAACGAGGTTGGTTAAGAGGGGGAATGGTTGCAGATAAAGTAGAATGCATATACTTTTGATACCGGTAACGGTGTAAAGTTAGTTTCGCAGTCGCCTGTTTCAACTTTCTAGTCTAGGGTTGAGAACACAACTTTCGGTCCGTCAACTTTTTACGCAGGTTCCTGCAGGCTTCTCGGCCACGATGTTGAGGCGTCAGGCACAGATCCGGAGGATCAAAAGGAAAAACGTCCAGGGCAATTCGAATGGTGAAGATAGCACCGAAAGCTCAATGACGAAAACAAGAGCCGGTCACGCGACAAGCACGAGTCACTCGGAGAGGGTTCGAGAGAGACTAAGGCGGGTGAGAGTTCCGCTTGCTAGACTGCGCTTGCGCTCCCCGTCCCAGTCACGGGCTGGGTTGGGGTTCTCAGGACCACAAGTAATGGGACGGGCGCTGTAACTTCGGTACAGTGGCGCGGGGCCAGATCTGGAGAACACTGTGGATGGGGAAGCAATTCGTAGCCTAATGCATGCAACTTTGGAATCGTTTTAATTGCTTTGTGACACGTGTGCATTGTCTTGATGAGACATAACTTTTTTCTTCTTCAAATGGGGCCGTTTTTTTGTGATTTCATCCTTCAAACGCTCCAACAATGCTATGTAACTATGCACTGTTGATAGTCTGGCCCTTTTCCAGGTAATCGATGAATATTATACCATGCGCACCCCGGAATATTGATGCCATAACTTTGCGATCCGACTGTTGGGTCTTTCCACGCTTTGGATTCGGTTCATCGCGTGCAGTCCACTCGGCTGACTGTTGATTGGACTCAGGAATGTAGTGATAGAGCCTCGTTTAAACTTAGCAAACCATTTCTCAATGGTTGATTTCCCTAATGCAGAGTCCGAATAATGTTCATCAAGCCAAGCCTTGACTTTAACAGTATTTTTTTCACCAAAAAGCAATGCTTCATTACTATACAGAATTCTTTTTTTATCATCTTTTTTCACAGTAACAAAAGTTACTTCAATCACAATGCTATATCTCACGAATCAATAGTCCGAAAGCTGTCAAATTTATACACGTATCGTTTGAAGTTTGATAAAAAACTAAAAATCATATGGATTTCATTTTAGTAACGCCATCAATGCGTCAGCCTACGAACATTTCGGACGATCTGTTAGATACGCGCGGTCGCGCGCAATGTGTCGATGCTGAGTTTGGCATTTTGAATACGTTCATTATCATTGTCGTAAAAGTTGAACCACGATTAAGTTTTCATACCGCAAAACAAACTGTACGAGATAGAATAATCTTAACTTTTATGAAAGTTTAACTATTATGGAAGCTTTTAACTTTTATGAAAGCTTATTTTTCTTTTTATTTCATGAGTTTATCCATCAAACTTGAAGTTTGTATATAAAATGTAATCACTTTAACACACGTTTCATCTTCGCGGTTTCTTTACCACAAAATATTAAATGTCCAGCATGCAAAACTCTTTCACCTTCTACAAAATTTCTGGAGGAACGTGTAGATGCATTGAAGCGACAAATTTCAGCAATGCTTAATTTAATTCATAATTAATAAAAAACACACAAACCGGTCATTTATATATGTCAGACCTCAAAAACGACCCACTTATTGCAGCCTTCTTGTTCGCGTGACGTCACGATTTTGGATCTCAATAGAGAAGTAGAAATTGAAAGGGATAGTAGCTAACTGTGATTGACTAGGAGATAGAAAGAGATAGTAGCTAATTGTGATTGACAAGGAGATACAGAAGGGAGGATTGAAAGAGATATAAGAGCAAAAGGGTGATTGACAATGGAATAGAAAGAGATATGTGGATTAATGTAAAGATATAAAGAGGTAGACAGGGATCAGCACGGGATAGAATTTGATAATCAGTATTTATCCTATTGATCCTTTCTTAGAGATAGACAGGGATAGGATTTTTATCTATTTACTTATAGCAGGAATGTGTTAGGTGTTAGTATGTGCAAGAAATGTCAGATTTAATGTTTCGCCTGGTTTCACGTTTCAATTTGTGCAGGGTTGGGTTGTGAGAATGAAATATTATGAAAACTTTTTAGGAAAAACGAAAAGGTCTGTCGCGCGCAAAGCGTCCGATTGCTTTTCTAGTAGTACAGAACAAGTATATTACAATAAATTTCCAGAAAGTTGAATTTCCTTGCGTGCTGGAAATGGACATCCAGCATTTTCTGGCCGTGTGTTATATACTATTTTTCTTCATCCCCACCCGAAAGCACGTGCAATAATTAATAATAGTTAAAAAATAAAGCGTTGTCGGCTGCTGGCTCGCAATCATCTATATCTATATCTATATTTATCGTTTTACTTTCGGGCCAGGTAGCGGTAGCACGCCTTCTCGGCCAACTTACGTAACGTGACGCGGCTTCTGGTTACTTTATTATCGGCAGAAGCCGAGGCTTTACTGGTCGGGGCGAGCATCAAATAGTACATGTAAAATTTGTTATCATCTGAAGAAATAGAGAAAAGCTATTGGAAAGGTTATAGTGACTTTTTGAATTACCATATGGCTAGAAATTTTAGCTGTTTTCATTTTCACTGAAAGGGAAATGGACAGGTGGAGTCGGCGTAGTGCAGCTGCGCAATAGTTATTTAGCGGGAATTTTAAATCACAATTTATATACATAGAGATTTAAAATTCCCGCTAAATTCCTATTGGCCACTTGCATTGCGCCGACTCTGCCGGTTCATTTCTCTTTCAGTGAAAATGAGGACTAAATTTCTAGCTACATGGTAACTCAAAAGCCACTATAAGCTTTCTCCATTTCTTCTGTTAATAACATATTTCACATATACTATTTGATGCTCGTCCCGACCAGTAAAGCCGTGGTTTACGCCTCGCGTTTAAAAATGTCGGGCAAGCAAATTCCTTTAATAAAGTAAGCGGAAGTCGCGTCGCGTTACGCAAGTTGGCCGGGAGGGTGCGCTACCGCTACCCGACCCAAATGTAAAACGATAGATATAGATATAGCCCAGTGGGAGCTAGCAGACAGCTTTATTTTCTTATTTATATTAATTATTGCATGTACTTTCGGATGGAGATGAAGAAAAATAGTATACAACACGCGGCCAGGAAATGCTGGATGCCCTAGCGTTCTGGATATGGGGCCGAGGCGAAGCCGAAGTAAGGGAAATACAACTTTCTTGCTATGTTTTGTAATATACTATTGTGGCACGTGCACATATAAGAACTTTTTTACTAGTTTAACTCACACTCGTTATACAGTCCTTATTTATGCGCACTTGCCACACAAATAACTATTAAACCTTCTGAAAATCCTAAAACTCTCTTCAATTCTTTAAAAATCCTTTGAAATACCTTAATATTTTTAGAAGTCAATTATTTCTTAGAATATTTTGAAATATTTTGTAATTCCTTCAATTCCCTTGAAATTTTTTTAAATTATTCAAAATATCTAGAATATTCTTGTGAATTTGCCTATTATTTTCTTCAATTTCTCATGAATTATTATGACTTATTACATGGGAGAAAGGAGGGGAAACGTTTTAGATAATTTAAGGATGACCCTTGTCTTTGATAAGAAATTAGATTATGTTTCCTTTCAGTTACATCCGAGACAACATGCACACAGTTCAGAAGCTAACTTAGGAGTATTATTAATTGAATTTCTGGAATTATATGGTAGAAAATTCAATTACGTGAAGACTGGCATTCGAATAAAAGGAGGTGGCACTTACATATCGAAAGAAGAGGTAACAAATTTAAATTTAAGCTTAAAAACTACAGAATTTCACGCTTAAAACATTTAAATATAATAATACATTTATTTTTGTAAATCACGTAGTTAAATACCAAATAATTCACGACTAAGGGTGGGCCTTACGAGATTTGGAAAGTGAATAATAATTCTGGAATTTTAGGTTCAGCGAGAGATGAAAGATGGACATCGGCCTTCGTTACTTTGTATAGAAGACCCTTTAACGCCTGGCAATGATATTGGTCGCAGTAGTTATGGTGCTTTGTACGTAAAAGATGCATTCGACTGGGCATACTTTGTTCTTTCTCAAGCTGTCAGTCCACTTAACATTTTTGTTAATGATGCAAATAAAGTTAGGTGAGTCTATGAAATTTAATATGAGGCCGTGCAGTAGAAATTATCATTTTTATAGTACATTCTGTAACGAGCAGGATATAGTTGCATCTTGCCCACGTGGCGAAATATGCAACTATACCACGCCAGATGCACATATGATTTTTCATCATGCGAAGAATATACCATACTTCACAGCGGTTTCCCGTGCGTTATTGTGGATAATCTGTGCATGCGTGATGAAAAATTTTTAGTTTCATTTTTTAGCATTCTTTTGTGTTATCGCATTAAATGTACACGGTTTCTTTCTCACACGAGTTTCAATTCAGTAAAGAAAATTTGAGCAAAATAAAAAGGATGTGGTCCTTGAGAAAATCTATTTTGAATATTTTCAGTATAACTACCGTTTTATAAATTTAAAATTTTTAAAAAATTTTAGTAGATCTCAACAAATTTTATAAAATTAAACTTGAGTTTCAAAGATTTTAACATTTTAAGAAATTTTAAGGAGTCATGGAACTAAACTTTTGCTTCATCAAAGAAGAAGTTTTGTAGTGTTGACAAAATTCAGTTTCCAAAAAAAGTTTTTTTTTTCAATATACGAGGTGTGGCTTCAAAATAACCAGACTACTTCTCTCTAAAATTTTTTGTAACACTGTATGGGAAGTTCGTAGTTTATGCACCAAAAAATGACTGCATAATGGATGATTCTTGATAAATTCAGAGTGTGCGGAAATCATAACAATCCCATACGAAATTTCGTGCGGGAATGTTTATCATCAAGCATATTTAAAAGAAAGTGTGTATGTGCTGAATTCCACGCACGAAAATTAAGGGAACCGCTAGTCTGATTGGTCGAGAGTTTCACTATAGTTCTCACGATCAATCAGGAGTCACCGGACGGAACGATTAGTAACAATCTTCATTTCGTCAGCTGAGAAGTGAGAGATTAAGCGAGTAGCTTTAGGTTAGTTTGTCTGGTACGCAACTTGACACATGAATCACATCTAAAAAACATATGACGGCTTCGTCCTCCCTACTCCGCAATTTTGTTACGAACTTCCCTTTACAGGGGTTACAAAAAATAATATATGACACGCGTGTGATAGTATATGATAGTATATGATTCCGTACATATATCATAATGTACTATTATTTCACAACTTACTCAATGGACATATTATCCTCTTCAACGTAGTCTGTTGGAAGCAATGTTGAAGGTCCGTTTCAGAGAGGCCATACATGAGCTGCGTCGCTTTATCCTTCACTGCAAAAACGGACTCGAATTTGATTTCTCTTAGACCAGATTTGATCTTTGAGAACAGAAAAAAGTCATATGGGGCTAGATCCGGCGTATACGGTGGATGTTCTAATACGGAAATTTTTTTTATCCAGCAAAAAACGCTGAATTAACATCGCTATGTGTGCTGGCACGTTGTCCTGGAGAAGAGTCCAGAACTGTTTTTCCAGATTTCCGGTTTTCTTCTTACACGTTCACGAAGGATTGTCAGAACATCCTTATAATATTCCTGGTTAATAGTTTGACATTCAAGTACCCATTCGATGTGAATAATTCCTCGGATATAAACAAAAACCAATCATCAGTGCTTTAAGTTTGGACATGCTCATCTGTGCTTTCTTTTGTCTCGGTAAACTGGGACTTTTCCAGTGCATGGATTGGCGCTTAGTTTCAGGGGTGAGCAGTTTCGGTATCATCTTAGCATAGACTTTTTCATTTGCAAATTTTCCTGTAAAATTTGTCGAACCGTTTCTTCATCGATGTTTACTAATTCAGCAATTGTTCGAGTGCACAGGCATCGATTTTTCCGAATAATTTAACCAAGTTTTTCAACATTACTCTCTGTTAGCGATGTGCGAGGGCGACCAGGACGGGGATCATCTTCAATCACTTCCCTACCCTTCTTCAATTTTTGAAACCACTCAAGTACTTGAGTACGAGATGAAAACTCATCACCATAAACATTTCGTAACAAACGTTCCTGCGGCCGTTTTGCTAAGTTTCTTTCTTCTTTCTCACTCAACACAATTCCTACGTTTTTTCGAAATTTATTGCGGATCACTAAACGACAAAACTTTCCGTTGAATTGTGTTTGTGATCACTCCTCGGTCTCTTAAAGAACAAGGAT
>JAUESI010000035.1:6580-21647 GCA_032275145.1 Synergus laeviventris
TTTGACATTATTATAAGCTGATAATGTAGAATTCTATTACCTTCCGAGCGTAATATTAGCAGATAGATATTAAAGTCTGATTAAAGCGTTTAAAAACATTTTATTGTTTATCTTGTTTATTTACGTAAAGTCGTAAACTCACTGACACTCACTTTGCAATAGAAGTGAAGTAATTTCTTGCGCTAAATTTTTTCTCTTGAAAAGTTTAATTAATCGATAAAAATAGCAGAGATGAGTCTGTAAATAACGTAAATAGTGATAAACATTTGAATCGCTTTGAATTGCTTGCTCCTGACAACAGATAACCAGAAATACGCGTCGCATAAATTGTAAATTTTGTCTGAAGTCCAATTCTTGAATATATAACTCAGCAGGTTTAGAATTTATATTAATTACACATAAACATAATCAAAGATGGACAGAATCTTGAAAGGAGTCATGAAATATCGCAATTGTCACAGAGAGGGAATGGTAAAGCAATTTCAAAAAGTTCGAGACCATCCAGAGGTTAGTTTACGCCATTTACAAAATTTCAAAAATCACTAGTTATTTAATGAAATTTAATTTAAAAACACAAATTCATAAATAATATTTGATTCTGATATCAACTGATACTTTTCGTTAAGATATGGAACGAAATAATTTCTGATTTTAATCATTTTTGCATAAGATGAATATAAATTTAATTTTAAGGTTAGATTTTAAACTCTTGGTTTTTTACACAAAAAGTAATGAAAGTATAAACATTTTTTCGCTCTATACTTCTATTTTAAAAAGAGTGCATCCATAGAGCATAAATATGTCTAATTTTATCTTTTCTGAGTAAATTGAGAAGATGGAATTTTGAGATTAGAGCTTGAATTCAGCCCCCTTACAATAAAGTATGTTTTTTTCTTATAAAACAGCCAAAGGCGGTGTTCTTTACCTGTATGGACTCTAGGATGATCCCTACTAGATTTACGGAAACAAACGTTGGCGATATGTTTGTCGGTACGACTTCGGCTCTATTATTTGTATCTCAAAGATCCTTGTGTCGCCTTGACTTTTGTGAGATAACGTAACATTTTTTTTATTAACATCGTCACATCAGCATTCAGGTTAGCTTTAAACACAGAAAAGTTCGATATTACCTAATATGTTCAAGGTGACGATAAAAGAGTTTATTTAAAATAGATATTTTTTTTTCCAGTAAGAAACGCCGGAAATATAGTTCCACATTCACAGCATTTTGTAGATGAATTAACAATGTGCGAACCCGCTGCATTGGAACTGGGATGTGTCGTTAACGATATAAGGCACGTTATAGTTTGTGGACATAGCGATTGTAAAGCCATGAATTTGTTATATGCATTAAAGGATGAAGAATTTGCATCACAAGTAAGTCATTCGGGCTTTATTTGAATAATTTTCTATAATTTATTTTATTTTATAACTTATTTTAATCACTTTTTGTCATCCAGACGAATAGAAGAATATCACCATTAAGAGCATGGCTGTGTGCTCATGGTAGTAGCAGTTTAGCAAAATTTCAGCAACTGGAAATTACTGGATTTCAGGAGCCAACCTTGTTTCAAGCAGAGACGCCTTTGAGAAAATTTGTAGCTTATATAGATCCGGAAAATAAGTTTGCCATACAGGACAAATTATCGCAGGTCAGTAATCCATAATGTTTGATTAATTTCTTACACTTATGACTGAATATACCACCAGTCTTAAAAGCTTTATTTTAAAAAGTTTCAACTTTCTGCCAGTCATTAGTTCTTTAAAACAATTACATGTTCTAGATCAACACATTACAACAGCTTCAAAATGTGGCATCGTACGGTTTTTTAAAAAAACGATTGGAAAGACACGACCTCCACATTCACGCACTATGGTTTGATATTTATACAGGTGATATTTACTATTTCAGTAGGGCTAACAAAAGATTTGTAGAAATAAATGAGCTGAGTGAGACTCCTCTTTTAAAAGAAATCAAAAAGTACTACTCTTGAAAGTTAGCAACAGGAATCTGCACATGGAATTTCAGTATATTTGTCAAAAAGAGGTTAATAATGTTCAATTTACGACAATTAATTGAATACACAATGAAAAATATAAAGATTTAAAATTTTATTGTTATATTAAATAATAGCAAATATTTTTTATTTTGCCGGTTTACTTAAACTAAGATTAGCAAATATATTTACACAATTTTTATGCTGCCATAGAAAACATTAATCTATATGAAACTTCTCAATCTTAGTGTTGCGGATTATTATCTATTGCATACTAATTGTGATACGCTTGTTGTAATTTGAACTACTTTGCGGTATACATCGCTCTGTATTCAAAGTTAGTATAGGGGTTCTACAATTGTACCTGGGTTTTAAATTTAATTTTGGCTTTTGCTTAAAAAATGTCCATTCCACATTCTAGATTCATAGCTTATAAGAAAATTGCAAAAGAGAGGAAATAATTATTGGGAAATTATTGTTGATAATTTATAAAAGTTTATATATGTGAACAATATTTATCTTTAGAATTAGACATTCCAATTTGCGAGAGTTTTTAGATTGCAGATATTTTGTGAAAATGTACTAATTTCAAGAAACGTAAAGTTAATATAACAAAATAAGACTCCTACATAGTTATATAAAAAATTCAACGAGTTATTGTTCACACTGGTTCACATATTATCTAAAGAATATATTTTTAAAAATGAAATGTTGTACAAATTATAATAAAAGTATATATAAATTATAGCAGTTCTTTATAAATTTAAAAGGTAATCATTCTACGAAAATTGAAGACGAATACAAATTCAAAGAAGAGGTTTTAATTTTCAGATTACATATGAATCTTAAAAGCGTGTTCGACGGCATCTTCTTTTAAGTTTAGTAGATCGTATAGAATCAAAGTGTAGAGGTAAAGGATTAGATATAAAAATGATATTATATAGAGATGGACGGATGGACGATTGGACGCCTTCAAACTAGTGAGGTGAATTAGAGCATGCCACTCCCGAAAGAGAAAGCAAAACAACGAGTGAACGAAGTTCCTTCGTCTCGGCCACCTGAAACTTCCAGGTCTGGGTAAAACGCGAAAATCGGTGAGCCGCTTATTTCTGGTGCCTCGTGGTAAAAGTGAAGATGCTCACGTAAACCAGCTCTACGCGCCCACTAATGGGACTTGCTGGTCTTGAAAGTCTTGTGTATTCTTTAAACAGAGATTATAGTCACATTTTAAAAAATTGTAGATTATCATTCAAAACAATTCCAATAATTCAAAATATTTTAAAAGAATTTAAGAAATAATAATATATTTTAGCCAAGACCGATGAATTAAAAAAAAATTAAAACCAATTCAAGTGCATTCAAAAGAGTTTAAAACTTGATACCATATACTTGATGTTTTCCAACTCTCTTAGTAGTCAACATCTATAGTGGTCGGATTCTGACCATTTTGAATAATATGTACTAATATAGTGGAAAATTCGAATTTTAGATTTTGACTTTCTTGATTGAACTATGATCACGTGATAATGTATATATTTTTTCTAATCATTTCCCATAGATGTTATCACATTGAAATAATTGTTAGTAGGAAAGTGTACGGGCTCGGTTGGTGCTTCTTTTTATAAATAATTCAAGAGCTATTTGAGGCCCCTGGCGATAATAATTCATTAATTAGTGGCTCGTTGCCGAGGTAGAACGCACCAGCGATTTAAAATGAAAGTGAATGACGACTATAGAACTATGATGATGATCTGTGGGAGCAGTTATTTTACTAGAACCGAGAGAAATTCCTACCTGGCCACGCGCATGCAAACTTACACACATCCTAAAGAGCGTATGTGTTTATTAATTGCGCCGACTGTAAACTCCTTTACCCAAGAGAAATTAATTATATATACCTACTTCTTCATCGTTCTTCCAAGATTCAAGAATTCCAGAAAGAAAATATTTATAATTCTGACTGTATCTTATTATAGTATTCATCTCTACAAAATGATGAAAGGGATAAGAGACACTTCTTTTTACCAAAGAAATATTAATACTATTTTATATTAAACACTTGATCTTAAATAACGTTAAAATTTTAAATCAACTCTATAAAATACTTTTTCTATACTCTGGAAATTTTTGTAATATATTGAAATCCCATCAAATGTCTTTAAAAAAAATATTTCGAAACCTTTCAAGTTTCTTTGGTATCTGTTGGTATTATTAAATTAAAAAATCAAGAAATATATTTTTAAAAGGTGTGGTACCAAAGGTAAATAAAAATGTTACGCTGGGATTTTAGAGAATACGGTGGTATTTCATCTTGGGACAAAGGACATTGAAATACAAGTTTTCTCAGTTGTGCTTTGGGAGTTAAATTGTCAATTAGATTCGGTTACGAAATTCCGGTGCACCGCAGGTTGACGATACCTGACAGGGGCTGTAAAAGTGGATGGCACCTTGCGTAGTTTGCGGCTAAAAATTGAATTGTAAACAGTTGCCACGCAACGGGGGTTCAGGTCTTCAAGAAACCAGGAAGTCAAAGATGTGATACGGTAAAGCACGAAGGATTGCACCCTCAATTCGTCAAAATTCCGGTCTCTCATTGTATCTTCAGACAAGTGCACGGCATCAGATAAAAGAACAATACAAGGATCCACGGCCTTGAAAAATATTGCGGTGATCCTCAAAGATTCTCCTGGACCACGAAATATAATATTTTAAGTTTTAAACCATATTTTACTTCTCTATTCATATAAAAAAAAATCTACACAATATTTAATATCGGTGAAGTCTTTTAAAAATGTTATAGAAATTAAAAAAAAACAAATAAAATATTAAATCACATTTTGAAAAATAGTAACACTCAAATTTGTTTCAGTTGGAATGAAAAGTAATAAAAAGTAAACTTTAATTGTTTGAGTAATTATTAGGGTTTTGGAGATATAGGCGTAACGAAGTGATAATTTCAACGACTAGAGTCACTTTATGGTTGGACACACATCAGTGCCCTGGTGGTCTTTTTCTTGACGCAATGTGCAAAAAATCCTGCAAAATCGTGACATCGTTGCTATTTCAGTGACTCCTATTGTTTAAAAATAAATAACTATTTTAAACCTATAATGATATGCAGAATTCGTTCAATGTTTACATTTTCTTATATAGAATGATTTTTTTTAAAGTAGATACAATTATTTAAACGAGAGGTGGTAATTAATTTCGACGAAAAATATTTAGTGCAACTGTGAACTTCAATCATCTCATCAATATCCGATTTCTCCTTGAAGCAACACCATAATATCTTCATAATGTCTGACCACATTTTGCACCACTCTACGCTTATTAGCATCCATTGTACTTGTATTTTTCTCAGTAGGACCACATTGAACAGTTATTAATGCATTTTGTCGTAATTATAATTTTTTACTCATCTTCAGTGTTTGGAATTTGGTACCTTCTATATAGGTATACGTGTCGATTCCCCATGCTCCCCTCTCTTGAGGAACTGTGTGATACCTGTATGTCTCGCTAGACGCTCTATTCTTACGGTGCGAGATTGTTATCTATGTTATTATTATTATTTATGTTATTATTATTTATGTTTATTGTTTCATGTGAGACTCACGAGTTGACGGATTTCCACCTATGGCTTCAATATTAATCTAATCCGAACCTTCAAGTACTATATATTTATAGCTTGAAAGGGCCCACCTCATATTGAATCTTTCCGTATTTCTTATGCTTCCCCCACTATTTTTTTTCAACGTTTTCTTCAAAATGTAGGCCGTCTTCGCAAGAGGCTTCAAGTAAAAGTAAATCTCAATAAAAAGATCCGAAACCCACTTGTAAATAGGTCTTCGAGTGTGCTTAATGAATAATGACCAAGAAGAGAATGTGTCGAAACCGGAAGATAATTATAAAATTATAATTGCGGCCATAGCATCTGCGAACCTATATTTTATTATATGTCATCCATATCTTTGAAAACTAACATATTTTACATCAGATCGAATTTGGAGGATATGAATGTCGGTATACATATAGATCAATTATCAAATTTGATGTAAAGGATGTTACATTGAATTTTCCAGCAAAAGTACTTTTTTAAAAGACTATAAATCAACATGAAATGTCAAGGCAGATGTCAAGGTTTCTTGGCTATTGAGTTCAAACGCGTAATTCTTCTGGGATTGAGTACTCCGAATGTTTCAAACTATTCTATACAGAATGTTCCTAGTTTCTGGCGTAAAAGACTTTTATTTTCTCTTTTCTGAATTTTGATTCAAGTGAGAAAATGGTTTCGTCACGCCGAGACAATTCAAGCGGAATATATGGTACATCACAAGAAAAAATCTATACAGTTATATTTCTATGGAATGATATCATATTTTTATTTATCTATATTATACTATCAATCCTTATTTTTGACATATAATTTTTATAACTCCATAAAAACCTAGCCTATTTAATGAGTTTCTGATGGATATGAGATAGGTATTATATTTATATCTGTATAAAAGCAAATTCGAAAAATGACTTCTAATAGCAGCCGATATATCCATTATTGTCCCTGGATTTATTGGGTAAGACGAGACTATAATCTGGTCGACGGTGTGTCGAATGTCCCCTATTGCCCATTTTTGTGAGCACTTGCAGAACAGACTAGCGTAATTAATGTTGCAATGGTGCAACGAACTCGTATAGGCCACTGTATTCGTTGCTTGGATCACGTCATTTATTCTCTGACGTGTCTTTACGGATCACAAGAATTACTTCTAAAACTGACTTGCAAATGATGCATCATACAATTCAGTATATCGTAACATATTTACTTGTTTTGAATCATCAAAAACGCACTAAAAATTCATCTTAAAATAATTGTTGCTTCAGTTTGGTGTTGGTCAGGTTGAAATTGCGAGTCCTAATATTATAGGAGCGAATCGATAATGGCGCAATCGGTTACAGCACGAGGAGTGTTATGTAAAATCGGCGACAAAACTGTGGCTAGCATCGATAAAAAGTGCAAGTCGATAGACCCTGTGGACTCTATGGTGCATACCTACTTGCCTATAGCACCGAGGAATTAGGCACTAGTCGCCCTGCCCGATTGATCACGATCGTGTCTCTTTAACGGCATTTCTTATATGTTTTCATTTGGTCTCGATCCCGTTTTCGTAATTTTCTCACCTATAACTAGTTGCTAAACAATCCGGGGATTAAGTACATATTGTCTATAGAATTTAACATTTTTCGTCACCTGTATGTTTTATGAGCGTTCAACGTTCCTGAGTAAATGTAACAATCTTTTTTTTAACAGTACCAGTTTTGAAATTTTTAGTCTCTGGAGTTCGTTCTACAAAAAGTTCCAGTTCTTTAACTACATTTCAAAATAATGAAATTTATCAAAATTAAACTGTATTTATTGCAATCTGACATTATTTCACAAAATAGTAAAAATACCAAGTTTAATTACTTCGACATTTAAAACATGAAGTTGACTTTTTCCGTAGGTTTGGATCATAAAAAATGTGTATGGTAGTAAAAAATGACGAACCTTTAGATTTATGCCCTCTAATACCAAACACTAAAATACTAAATACTAAAAAGTTGGAGTCCAAGACCCATAGGCATTTTTTATACCTCAATAAAATCCCTCAAGGTCCCTAAACTATTTGTCATACAATTTTTACAAATATCATTATGCTTTCATAATCACACAAAAACCCAGAGGTTTTGTTATCTGGGGGCAGATACATTTTTTTTCATGTGGATTAAAGGGCTGCATACCTGAGTATAAAAAAGTCTCTAGGTTTTTCTTCGATGATTTACGTCCATCAATGGTACTCGTAACATGATAAGTGATAAGAGTTACGTGCAATTTATGTTAGACGTTAACAATAAGTATAGTCATTGTATTTCCGTACGTGAGGTGGCTTAATATATACCTGGACTTGTATATGTATGTACAAGTTCAAGAACAATGGACGTCATGATCTGTAATGTACGATTTTGCCAAGCGGCTTGGTATTGTGGCGTTCTGTGCTACTGACCTATAAACACACTTACCTATGTTATGCTATGCTGTATACGATGCTAGTCAATGCTCGTACACGCAGCGCATTCTGTACAACTTTACAATGTTATAAGGGCAATAAAAGTATAAGAGGCTGCGTGTTCTTTTGACTCAGAAAGTAATGAGTCAGGAGTATTAAAATTAAAAAAAAGAAGGTCGTTATTCTAAGTTATATAGATCAAGTTTTATGCAGAAATGCGATGCAATGTTACACGATATCACGAGTTAAACTTTTCCAAAAATTGAAACCAAAGTTTTTACT
Organism: Synergus laeviventris; assembly: GCA_032275145.1. Taxonomy (NCBI): domain Eukaryota; kingdom Metazoa; phylum Arthropoda; class Insecta; order Hymenoptera; family Cynipidae; genus Synergus; species Synergus laeviventris. The sequence continues at coordinate 14,901 of JAUESI010000035.1, forward strand.
CTGTTCACAAGTAGCTAAAACGCAAGAGATTGGGAACGAGTTTAATCCATGGAACGAAACGCGTTTTAGTTTTAAGGGAAGGGTCTTCCTGCGCTATTTCCCATCTATAACACGAAACCAAGAGTTCATCGGGGCAGGTAATAATAATTATATAGTTAACTTTAGTTTCGGCTTCAGAGGGGCCCGGCGATAGTTACGGTACCTGTATATTTATTCTCTCATTCTGTTTTTTCCTCTTTCACTCTTTTTATTACCCTTCTTGTTCAGACCATTATCCCTATAAAAGATCTTGATTTTAGAATAGAAGTCGAGCGAATCCTCCCACCTTAAATCTTCTGTCAGTTTTGTTCTGTTTCCCAAGTGGGCCGATCGAGATGGAGAGTGAGCGTGCTTAGTCTATAATACTGTTAATAAATTATAAATAGTTGCTAGTACGTATTACAGTTGACAATGTTCTCGATGAACTTATCTATCGTGCGTTATTGCGTATAATAATACGCTGATTATCTTATAGTGTAATTTTCAAATTTTCGTATCGATTACATCACTTAATATACCTTTTCATTTTCTTGTATGCAGATCACTTTTTAAATAATGATCTCTTGGAAGTAATAAGTGAAGTAATCAATATATATGATTTCTCCAATATGTTAAGGTGTATAAGTTTGTACCATGAGTTTTGAATAGCGCCATTTCTCTCTCGATACTAGGGCCGTTCACTGTACCCAAATCCGGATCCTCATTTAATACTCGTTGCTCCCCACGCTCCATGGAATGTCCTCATTTTTTTTGAGGCCTCAACGCGGGCCTTCATCGTAAGCCGTTTCTTCACCAATTCCATGAGCGTCGTACCCCCACGAAAAGTGGACGCTTTTCAACACGATGCTCGACAAGTGTTTATGATTCAAACGTGACTATCATTGTCATTTACACTTAGGGTATGACTTTCTTTCTCACTATTCCTCGATTATGTATGCCGACTATATAATCTATAATCTATATGAATATATGGGGCTATTCGGGACACTTTTTTCGTCACATTAAATAATAAAAAAAGTTTCCCTATAATAGCCCCGGCCGGTCCTCCCTTACTAATCGAAGAGTAAGGATTTTCGAAAGGAAGGTTTTAATGCCTGATTCTCTCTCTCTCTCTCGGCTTTATAAATTAATCTACTCGGCATCGATTTTCAGGAATTTGTGTTATTTCTTGTTATAGTTAGGATTAGCTACTTATTACACATTATTACTTACATAAATGAAATGGCTTATGTGATATCTTTTTCATATTTTATTCTAAAATTAAATAAGGCGCATATAATGCATCGTCCGAAACAGGACGATGCTAATGGATTGCCTTATAGCAATGGATAATTACGAAACGGAAGCTAATTATTAAGAGGGTACGTGCCGTTTATGTAACAATGATGCTCAAAGGTGTAACGAAATTGTGTAACACCTGTATGCGTTTGGGCCTTAATTCTTTCGTGACTTTGCCAACATGCACTTGTGATTGTGAAGAAATGGCGTAGTTCCCAATTGGGATATAAATTTTAAAAATTTTACTGAATCTTGCCACTACTAATTTAAATTTCCTCGAACCACTTTCCGCAGATAAAGGATTTTAATTACAACTGAGTTCATCACATTGTTAAAAATTAGAAAGTGCATGTTCCCATGATATAAATTCTCTTTCAATATAATAGCGATTCTCTCAAGGTTGATAATTTGTGATGCTTTGCTTGGTCTGATTTTAAAGAGATGATATTTCCAACTATATAATATATGTCTCAAACTTGTGCAAACTCTATATATGCAAGACTCTTGCAAATGGAATTTCGTTTGTTTTCCATCCGAATTTGTTAAATGATCCCTGAATTCCGGGCGGCAGTTTTGGTATACTTTTGACCTCAATAGAAAGAACTTTATGAATGCGAAGTCGAAAGGTATAAAGAGAGTGAGAGAGAAGTACACGCCATAGCCGGAACTGTCAAGTACATCACATTGGAACACACCTTCTTCAGATGACTTGAAACTGCAATGTTCTGCAACCGTTGTATTTTTAAGAGCCAATTTCTTTTAACAGTTAACTTATCTATTGAATAAAATTTCATTCATTTAAATTTTCTCTTGCATTCCCATACATATAAATTATCATTTGTCACAGATAAATCTCTCTTCACAATCCACCATATGTATATGTGTGTCAGACGCGTGGGAATAATATCCTAAGAGTTCTACTTGTCCGTAAGCCCGCGTCTTTTCTGTGCATATAACGTTTTTTCGCCGGCGAGGTGCACGCTCATATATATGTTGACACACACATTTCCACATAAAGGTATATATGTGGTAAAGTATGCGTCAGCGTATGCTTCACGAGTGAAGAACACAGAACAGTCAGCTAACCTTGCAAGGCCGATCGCACCAGCTCGATTCATCCACCCTTTCCAATTAGCGCAGTCTTCTGGCGAACGGTCACCGGTTTCTGCTGTCCAACGGATGAGTTGTATATAGATATCTCTTAATGCTAGATGCGGTTTGGATGGTTTCCTAAAGAGATAGAGAGAGACAGAAAAAAGAGTGACCATGTGACCTCTGGAAAGCTATATAGAAATCAGGAAACGTTTGGAAGAGGAAGTCCATACAGTGAATTTGTTAAATTTCCTTCCATTAAGTCATTTAGTGTTACACGACACTTAATTGCTCCTTGATGGGTATAAAAAATATACAATAATGTTGCGCTGGTTATGTCCGTGATTATGTCGCATCTAAATGCAAGGTCATTCGCGGGATCCTTGTCCTCCAAACGGCGCCAGCCTCGAAGAACAAAAAAAAATTGTAGCAACCGATTCTTGCTAATTTATAAGCTTTATGAATATTTTCTAAAAAATTATTCAGCGCTGCCGCTATTACGCATATTTATACGTTGTTCGATGGAAAAACTATGAATAGTACCTATATATATATATATATCTTTTTCATTTATTCAATATTTATTTATGCCGTTTCTGCAATCTTTTTACCGTTTTTCCCTTCTGCAACAAACAATTCTAATGAACAGTGTTGGATCAAAATTCTATTATATTACCCTTTAAATTGAATCTCCTCAATTTACTCAACAATGACTAGAATTTGATATATTTCGCTCTGTATATACACATTCTTAAAATAGAAACGTGTTTAGTGGTTAGTGGTAGATTCACCCAGCTAGTAGCTCTTCGACTTTCAAGTTACGTAATTTACAACGCTGTCTCTTTAGAAAACTGAAATTTGGGCAAGTGCAGCACCTGAGGGAGTCGTAAGGTGTAAATAAAATAAGGTCCGTGGCCACATCGAGGACTGCAGGCCGTTCTCGCACAAACCACAGTAAATTTTTCGGTATAGATAAACATTGCGAAAAGAAAAGACACGGAGAAGACTACAAGGACAGAAGCTACTTCGGTACCGTTTCGTGGCGTGAAAATCGGTCGAGGGTAGGTGGTCCCTGTCATCAACAAGTTTCAGAAGTCATTCCTGAGAAAACCTGTGACTTTATTTACGACCACGTATACTCACTCTATCGGTCACTAACTCACTACTACCCGTCAAATTGTCGTAAGAATCCCAAACTGCTGTTGTCGACCCTTGCCAACGAGGGTGTTCTTTGTGCCCATCCTATACAGATTAAAATCTAAAAAAGGATATTTCTTAAATTTTGCTACTAGCTATTTACAAACAGTGTATTCAAAATTTTTGAATTGTGACGACTTCAGCCATGGCTAACAAGGTTGAAAAATAAAAAAATAAGTATTTTATAATAACATACAAAGTGGGAGGATAAAGTTATGATTCATTGAGGCTAAGTACTCTCTCAACCTTAAATTTGACTATAGAATTAGTCATTTCTCCCTATCTACTATAAATATGAATTAGTAAGTCACTTATTACATAAATAAGAATGACTTACTAATCTATTTAGTCATTTTTATTACTAACTGAATTGTTCACAATGAATTTTATTGTTCTTCGAACATCAGTAAGCTTTTTGTATAAATAACTATTTATTTTTAATATGGCAAATAATATTAATGGATATTAAAATATTTTAAGGATTTTCAAAGGATTTTATGGAATTTTAAGAAATTTTTAGGGGTTTTTATGTGATTTTATTATATTTTGCCTCATTTTAAGTGATTTATAAAGATTCTTATGACTTTTGAAAGATTTTACGAAATTTTAAGAGATTAAAAATTTTTTCCATTGAATTTTAAGAGGTTTGTGGTAATTTTAAGAAATTTCATGATCTTTTTAGGAATTTTAGAGCTTTTGCCAAGTGAAGGGATTTTAACCAGCTTTTTAGGTGATTTTAAAGTTCCTCACAGAGTTTCAAGCGATTTAAAAAGATTCTTATGACTATTAAACGATTTTGTGAAATCTTCAGAGATCTAAAAATGTTTTTATGAAATTTTAAAAGGTTTCTAGTAATTTAGAGAAATTTCATGAGATTTCCAAGAAGTTTAAAGATTTTTACAAATTTTTAAGGGATTGTAACGAACTTTTTGGTGTATGATTTTATTTAGTGTTGCCGTCGAGCGAGAAATCCCGAGAAACGAAACGAGGCGAGACGAGACGAGACGAGTCATACCTGCTGTCTCAGTATTTCTCGACTGATTTTGCCAATTATTAATTGGGAAAGTAAATTATATTTATCAACTCATTAAATAATTCATTATTATTTAACTACATAATTAAATGTGCAGTCAAAAAGCTTTTTATTTAAATTTAAATTAATTGTAAACTATAAAACTGCTCGGGAATATTCTAATTTACAATAATTTTAAATTATTTGTATGTTAAAAACCCTAAATCATTAAAGTATACACTTTGAAATTATGTAATCAGGAAATTATTTCCTTACGTAATGCATGAGCGACTTGGTCACAAGATTGGCCTCAAAAGATAGCTCATTTTTTTGAAATCTTGCATAAATGCACAAATGTTCATGTATTAGTAAGGAAGAATGAAGAAATTGGTTGTCTTTCGATCATGCAATTTATATTAAATCAAATCCTAATAAATATATTTTATTTACCCAACTATATAGTAGAATCTAAGTTTGGAATTTTTTTGATGAAAGAAGTTAGTATTAAATTGAGAAAAATCAAAATATCTATATATCTTTTTTTTATAATTGGAAAAATAAATGTTAAGAAAGAAAAACAAGATGCTAAAAGAATAAAAGCTGTCCGCACATCTGGCACTCCGTCACGGAAAAAAAACCGAGCCGAGACGAGGCAAAACGAGACAAGACGGAGCGAGAAGAAAGGAGGAGAGAGCGAGATGAAACGATGAAGAGAACGGGGAGGAATAAACAAAACCGAGAAATTCTCGGTTTGTCTCGTCTCGAGCGGCATCACTAAATTTTTATTACATATTGCCTCATTTGAAGTGATTTATAAAGATTCTTATGACTTTTGAAAGATTTTGCGAAATTTTAAGGGACAAAAACTGTTAAGAATAGTCTTCCTGATTCATTTAGTAAGGAGTTACCAATTCATTTAGATTGTCCTTGTTACTGAAGTAATTAGTAATTTTTTAATAAATAGTAAAATTTAACTAATTCAACTGAGACGCGTAACGCAAAACAGAATCCGAGTGTATTTTGACATATTGTGTATACAGTACACTGTTAGAAATGTTTTCAGTTTTAATATACAAGAGATTATATATTAAATTGAAATATATGCACGATGTATATGAATTTTATAATGATACATATGTAAATTCAAAACAGGTATGTGACACTTCAATGCGTGTATTGACTTGAGCAATAGTGAAATCATTAGAGAAATGAAAAAAACAATGCTTTTCATCATTTTTCTGATGATTTTGCTAATGCTTATGTCACCTTTTTTTTTATTACAGCTAGCGGTAGTGCACATATTTGCTTCACACATTTGTATTTTAAATCTAATACAGATTTGTCTAACAGTGTAGTGAAAATACACGTAAATAAGATTTTCAAGATCAAAGCCTGAAAAACGGCTATTTTTTCACTTTTTTAACTCTATTCAGATAAATATTAGTTTCCGAAAAAAGTTTTTGAAATAATAATGTATACTCCAAAAGAAAGAACTTTGGATAAGAGACAATAAGTACGGCCCTGATCAGGATTTTTGAGATGGTTATTATGATTTCAAAGGTAACAACGTAATAAGGTGGTAGTTCACTCAGGTAGTTGTCAATCAAAATGCAAATTGCCTAGAGGACCACTAAACGTTTAGTAACGCTAATAAATTTCCAGAACACTTGTTAACTGCAGAAATCTGTTTGCAACCTGTGGAGATGCATGCATCGTGACTGTGAAGATGTGACGAATTTTTCGGGCCAAAATATTTTGAGCGGCACGAGCAACTCAGTTTCGAAATTTGTATTCCGTGGAAATTGGGAGTTTTTGGTCTTTGTGAAGATATAGAACGCTTGAAGAATCGTGGTTTAAACAACAACTCAAACCGATAGGATCCATAGAAAAACCTATCCATCCTTTATCTATACGTTTTTGAAAGGTTTGCGTGTTTTTCGGGCAAAACTAAAATGCGTGACCACTGCCGGGTTCGCTACACGCTTCGATGTCTTGCTTGCGGACAATTTTGGCTACGCTTCCGGGTGGTCCATATTCACTTTTATGTGCAGCCTCTTATTTTTTCATGTACAGACGACGGAGTAGAAAAGCATACTTTATATGGTACACTATTAGAAAAATCTGTATTA
>JAUESI010000035.1:39948-55580 GCA_032275145.1 Synergus laeviventris
TACCTGCGCGTATACGGAAGGGCTTTAACTGATTTAAAAAAAGGACCATGTGAAGTACAGAAAATTCCCAGCATTATGCACCTGACCCCATGCGGGGCTCATTTACAGTGCTAATGCTCCCAAATCTTCCTTCTTGCCTATTTCGAGGTCAGAAAGCGGAAGTGGAAGTGAATGTCCGGCAATACGTTCAACGCCGGTTTGCACTTGAGAATCTACCTAAGCCTAAACAAAGCTGTCTGTTGCATGAGTCTCGATACTAGACAACTGCATGACACGTGGTGGATGTAGGTCGATGTAGGATCCGGTGATTCGCACGCGCCATTTTTCGCAATGAAAAGGAAAGCCATCTTACGCGCGCGAGCTCGTAGCTAAATCTGCTCATCGTGTGTAGGCTCGATTCTCTGTCAGCGGGTTAACGGTACCTCTGACCCACTTTACCGCTGCTGCGTCCACTACGTGCGCTCAACCTATTCGAATATAACACACAAAAACACAGGTATGCCTCTGCTCCTTCAATGTGTGACTCATGTAGACCACGTGTGTGCCTCACGAGCAACTCGCGTCTGTCTCAGATTTTTAATGTACTGGGGTCCCTGTAGATACCTTCATATTACGTGTATAATCCCACTATCCTGGAAGACACGCGGAATCTCACGTGTGTGACGTGATGACTTATGAGTAAAGCGAGATTCTGATTATTGTTGATACTGATGATAAATCTGGTTACATTATATACGCCTGGTCAGACACTGCACTTTGAGATTAACATACAGTCCTGTAATTTGCATTTATTTTGCATAATGTGATCAGTAAGAAAGCACCTTTTGTGGTAGCAGAGATTGGTAGTGCAGAGATTGGGGAGTTCTTTAACCTGAGAGAATACGCAGCTCTATATACGTCGACACTAGCTAGAATTAATAGTAAACTTTCATAGATTTGATGCTGGGTGCGGGGTTAAAGAGCGAAAGTGTAAAAAGTCAAAGATGAAGGTAGAACGTGATAAGTCAAACTTGGAAAACAAAATTTTGCTAAGTAGTCTTAAACTACTTTCACTATTGCTTTCTTCTAACTTCAATTCGAAAAAAATTCTACACTGCATGTTAAAGTATAAGAGCCGGTTCTCAAAAATCTTTTCCGAAGAAATAAACATTCTCCCTAAAACAATCATGAAACTCATAAAGAGCTGAAAGAAGAAGATGAAGTCTGACGAGTTCAGTACTTTCGTAAATCGAATTGCATTCTCTGAGAATCGCGGGCCATCGTTCTATAAGGTAAATTGTCTCTATTCTGGTTCTCATTAGCGCCGAAATAATTCCACGAATGACCGAACGACCGCTGAATCGATCTACCGAATTCGTCGCGTTGATGATACCTACCCAGTGATCTCATTGTTAAGTAGCCCACCATTGTCGTAGGCCCAAAAAGTGGGCCCGTTCTCACCTGGTTCCTGGTTGGCTCTCACTCCGAACCATCCTTGTATTTACCGACATAGGTAATTAGTACACCTATTAGGGCCTAGCGGCTATACACTCGCAAGTGTACGTGACTAAAATTGCCCTACGATAATTCATCTCTACGTTAAGCCTTTACGTTATGGTGATTGGAAATCCGGTATGGGACCAGTTTTCTCCAATGGCTTCCACGCCACTGGATAACGGTACCATTTGCTGCGTCACGGCTCGATAACCCCTTCCATGGTCGCTTATGGTGTTCGACAAGGACGGACTACGACCAACGACAAGGACGGACCACTGTTGTGTCTTACACGAGAAAATACTGACTGTCTACAGGTGGGGAACTTGAAAGAAAGGCGGTGTGTGGAATCGAGCAGGGCCAAGAGGCGATTTGCATGATTCTCATGGCATGCGTGACTACGCGGATGTGTCGATTCTGACTTACGAAGACTCCTGTCTGTTTCTTTTTTATATTCTTATTATATAGGAGGATACATGCACCCGGATACCTCAATTTCATGATTCTGACAATCCTGCGACATTTTCAAAGAGATTTGGACAATGCTTCACCGTTCAACAGTTTCTCAGAATTTGCTTCCGCAACCGAAAACTTAATTCGCACCCCCTTTAGTACTTATTGTTTGAAGTATCACATGAAGCATTACTGCAGAAGATCCGTTAGTTAATTTTGAAACAGCTTCCGTGAAAAGGAACCTCAAGATAAATCAGTTAAAAATGGGCGGAAACTAATTTACTGTAAGTCGCTTGTCCGTTCATTCGTGCTGGACCTCATTTTAAAACCGCAAACGATTTCCACAGAAGTATTATGTCTTTAATAGTGTTCCAGTTTTGGTATTGTCAACATACGTTGCCACGTGCATTTCTAAAAAGTTCAGTAAACAAGAGAATCCCTAATTAATATGCTCCTTAGACCTTAAGACACGTTACAGAAAGAAAGAGAAAAGTGGCGCTAATTTTCCATATGGAAGCACTCTGCATTTTGACTTTTGTTCAGTGAGACCAGCTCATCCCCCTGTTGTTATTTTTATTTTTTGTCTCTGTAAGACTTTTTTCGTCAATCCCCTTCTCCTGTAAAGTTCTTCCTATCCTCTGTGCCACGAAATATAGTTTTAAACACGGCAATTTGGTCGGTCGAGTGTACTCGGCCGTAGCCTGGCTAGCGTGCCACTAACCTAGTTAGCGGGAGCAAGTCTTTCCTCTCCCGCAAAGAGTGAGAGAGGGGGGTGGGGAGAGTGAAGGAGCAAAAGAGAGAAAGAAGGAGGGAAGTTGTATCTACAAACCTAACTTAACAAACCTACCGACCTACCTACCTACCTATACACACCAATTTGCCTACCTCGCGTATGGCCATTGCGGTATGGTACTTATCGTTCAATGGGGTAGATATACGGCTTGCTTCACTTATTCCTCAGATCCTTCACAAATGTTCTTTTACGGCTTGGTCTTCCTACATAGGCTCAGCTCACTTAAATCACGTTTATCATTATGTCAAGAATTTGTCATTTAATTATGATATTTCTTTCATCTTCATACCTTTTTAAAACTAAAGGTTAAATCTGTTTGATATGATGCAGTGTAATAAGGATTGAAATATTTGCTCTCCTTAGAGTGAGGACGTATAGATGTTCCAATCATAAACCTTCATCCGTCATCCTAATCACCAAATTGCTTCAAAGGCATCAAATCGCCTTCTACACGCTCATCAACAGTTGATGATGGCTACTGGCCGGATATCGAGAATATTGATGCTTACAGCTTTGGAATTAAAGTATGATTGCAAAACTATCCATAAAAAACTTCATTTTACAAAAGATGTCTGTCTTGTGTTACAGGTCCTCGCGGCGCCGTTGGCGGTTGCAACACCCCCGGCAGTAGAGTGGATCCCTGGTGGAATCCTGGTTCCTATTGCCCCTCGGTTTCGACTCCAGGGCCCCCAAGGCTCGACGAGGGGCCAGCTGATAACGGATTCCAGTACTGCAACCCACAGCATCGCTTCGCGTCGGCCTCGAATCCGAACCAGCAATATCGACAACATCACCAGCAGCAGCAACAGCAACAACAACACCATCATCAGTCGAACGCCAACAGAAACGTCGGTCAGGGCTTCGGTCAGAGCCTCGGTTTTGTGGACACTAGGTGTTCCGATGCCGTAGGATCCACAGCCAATCCATACGGCATCATTTCCAATATACCACCTGTCTGCTCGACTGCTTCATCTAACAATCTTGTTCTATCTACTCTTTTGTCATCCTCCTCGTCTACAGAGACGGAAAACTCACACCTTGCGCGAGGAGCCGCGTCCTCGGGGCCTAGCAACGTGCTTTCCTCGCTACTATCCACGAGTTCCGCCTCCTCTACATCAACGACCTCATCACTCAGTGTACGCAATGCTACCAACGAATCTTCTAACTCTCTGAATGGTATTTTATCTTCCCTGAACGTGAGAATTAAATCAGAGGACAGTGGAAGGAACCGAATCGAAGATCGAAACAGCGGATCATTGTCAACATCCTCCTCTTCACCACCTTTCAACACATCACTTCTAAGCTCTCTCCTTTCCACCTCCAGGATATCATCAAACCGGAATATTGAAGAAGAAGTCAACGTACTTACGAATAGAAATATAAAACTCGAGTACGGATCACCAGAAGAAGCGGATCAACTTGAGCAGGAAGTTCATGGTATCAAGGTAGAATACTCCTCCTCACCTGGAAACGCTTTGGAAGCTGCAGAAGAAGATTTGGCCGCTACGTCCCCCTACGACATTATTACCAACAACAATAGGAATTTACATAAGCAACTAAACTGTAGAACACCAGGTTCCCTTGGCAAGGGACCCTCGTCTTGTGGCGTCGTGTCTCCAAATTCGGACATCGTGATCGAGATGAAGTACGAGACTCAATCGGGCCCACCAGCTGTTCCACCACACTTGACATCATCAGGGGTAGAACCACCACACAGCAGCCAAGGAAGTGGGATCGCTGTTGGAGGATCACCAACCGAAATCGTGGGTGTTGACAGTCTCCTGTTGTCGCCATGGGGCGCAACAGGACCAGACTTCATAGAAACTTCGGACGTGAAGCAAACGGCGGCTGGTCTCCAAGATGCTTGGGACACAATCCTTTTGGGTTCATCCGTTGGTGTTGCATCTGCTCAGTCTCTTGCAGAGTTGAAACCCCTTCCTCCCTTCACGGGCTACACTGGACACCTTAGTATCAACGGAATACCGGGCCACCACTACCACACGATAGCATCCTCAGCACAGCGACCCTCCATGCAATCGTCGTCACCCACTCCCTCTTCTAATCAGGAGTACTACGAGGTTCCTGTTGTGTCTTCTAGTACGCCTTGTCCTCAGGGTAATCAAAAGCAGCAACAGCAACAGCATCAACACCATCAACATCAACAGCACCAGCAGCAAAATCAACAGCAGCAGCAACAACAACAACAGCTACCCCAGTCAACGCAGCAAGTGGACTATGATATCGAGGATATTGCAGAAATCATCGGGTCTGCTATTGCAGATACAACAGTACCTGGAGGAGGAAATGGACCTGGTTCAGAGCACGATCCTGATGCCTCCAGAGACTGGATAGACATAGCTGAATGGATCGACACTGCGTGTTCCCCGAAAACTCAGGAGCAGAGCTCCAGTCCCTACTCCCAGATCTATACTGCCACGAACCAATCTAATCAGGTACAACAGCATGGATCGACGTTACAGAATTTGCTGTCCCACGGATATGCTCCTCTTCTTCAGGCCAGGCTTCAGGCAGGAAATGCCGGTCTTCAGAATACTTCATGTGGCGAGACGCCATCCTCCACCAGTCCCTATCCACCAGTTAGTCCTCCGGGAAGAGTTTCTACATCTTGTAGTCCGGATCATCTACTACACTCCTCCTTTGCTGCACCATCGCACACCAGAAAAAGGTCGAGACCAAATCCAGGATCACAAAATCCCTCAAAGAAAAGTCCGGGAACCACGGCAGCTCTTCCCTACGGAACTGAATCAGGACTTATTGGCGGAAAGGAAAAACCCGTTCATAGGTGTTCTATATGTAATCGAGGGTTCCTTAACAAGAGTAATATCAAAGTTCACTTGCGGACGCACACTGGCGAAAAACCCTTTAGGTGTGAAGTTTGTGGGAAAGCTTTCAGACAAAAGGCACATCTCATCAAGCACCAACAGATCCATAAAAGAATCGGCAGGGATTAACGTCCAATAAACTTCAAGGTTTTTTCTCTAGTGTGATGTACAAAGTACATCTTGGTCACATCCGATCCAAAAACTTCGAACTATTCCTTTAGGCAACATGGCCTATGTGGGTTCGACTCTCTGGAAAGAATGAAAAAATGTTGAAGGGATTTTCGAGAACACAATGTGCACCTTTTTTTCTCCGTAGATTGATGGTTTTGAAGTCGCAAGGTATGAAACCTTGATGCCCTTCTTCAATGACAGAGTCTGCAATCTTCTGCAATCTGCAATAACGACTTGGTGGTGTCAGACGATCTCATACTCGAAGTGATGTGACTCTATGAGATGTGAGTCAAATCATGTCGCTTGGTGTATATACATACGTGACGTACGTAAGTGATGAAAATGAACAATCAGTGAATTAAATAATGATATTAGTTAAATAATATAGAGATATATATATATATATATGAATTATAAATATAAATTAGCAAAGAACGGAAAATGACGTCAAGTTCGACTACATTTTCATGCAACAATGTACCTATGCTCTTGAGTTACTGTTCTATTCGGTTATTCTATTATTTATAATTGCTTTTATATTATATTTTTCCGTCCTCTACGTTCCCCTTCCAATCCTTTATTATTTATTTTCACATGTCCTCTTTCCTACCTCTAAATATTGTAAAATAGTCTTCTTGTATTAATATGTAAGGATTCTCTCTTTATATACTTGGCGACTCTTAATTCTTCTCTAACGACGCTTCTTCTTCCAGTCATTTTTCAGTCACTTTGACTTTACTGATTTACTTCTGACATTCGAATTAATTCTCTTTGCTAATTTCCTAAACTATTGTTATTCCTCATCTGTGTTAGGGCCAATATACGGGTTTCCACTAAGAGAGGTTTTGAGAACTGGTATATAGTAGAGGGTCATTGACTTTGCAGTTTGTAAGTAACCTAATTTTAGACACTGTCCTGACAAAGACTTAACAAAAGAGAGATGTCAATAAGTATTGGGATAAGGTAAATTAAAAAATTTGTTTACGTATTTATTTCAATTAGGCGTTATTGTGCCGAGTTTTTATTTGTGTTGAAATATCATTTTAATTTTGTATAGAAAAATACTCAAAAAATCTTTCCATTACTTAGTTAAAATAATCTTCGGAAACTTATTGACACCCCTTCGTTCGCCAAATGAATTTTCAAATATAATTAAGACACGAAATACGTTTTCATCAAATTTCCTTATATTTTTTTAAATTGTGACCCTCGTCGGTGTAGACTTCAAAGAAAGAAATCTATAGGTTATTAGAACTTGTATAAAGCCAGTTGTGAATTATTTATATATTGATGTTGGATTAAATGATTGTTACCGTATGCTGAAGCTCTTTTCTCGCTTATGCTTTCCCCATTCTTCTTTGAACGATCCTATTCCCATATTTTTACTCTTGTCTATTCAAAAGATCAGCCATGCTCTTAAAATAATTGAAAAATTAACAGTCGCAAAAATTGTGATTCTTCCTGTAAAAAGTAAAATGTACAATTAACATGGCCGATTTTTTTAAACGTTACTAAAGTACAGACTTACTTTAGCCTTTTAAAAATCATTATTTCAATTTACGGCAGCTGATAGAATAAGATACAAAACTCCGGATCGTTCCATTCTCGATCTCAAAATCTCAAACTTTCCAGTTTCTTTATATATCTTTGCATGTTACATCTCTTCTCCACTGTCTCAATTAATGAAGATTTGAAAAAAGTGCTAGAAGAGCAATTATGCTCCTAATTTTCTTTTCAAGTACGAAAATATGTCAGAATGTTCATATTTTCCTCATGTAAAGAAAAAAATAAAATATGTGATTTTGTGCTTTTATTTATATAGAGCGTAGCGGGCTACGCAAATACTGTTAGAGATTTTTTAATAAAAAAATTTATTTAACTCTTGTTACAAATTTCTGACCGTAGTGAGTATATGCAGTTTTTTTCTGATGATAAAGTGAGTTGCAGTATTGTATCTTGTACGTATAATTTGCGTAATACCGTAGCGTACCTAATTCTAATTTTTAGCAAACCTAGCCTAAGCATTTGAATCTATTGTTGATAGTTCTTCAATGTTTTAATTCTAATTTATCGTCACCCTTTAAGATAATGAGCAATGCCTGTTAAGTTTTTTTTCTACTTTGAACATCCTCTCAAAACGTTTCTAACGCAGGGTGTGCAATAAATAAGACATTCTTATCTCCTTCTTTCTTCTTCAACCTCGAGTTTTTCCTTCTTCCTTCGCGTAAACAAATTGTGATCTGTAAATACAAGAATACTATTGCTTGGACCGAAAATACTCGTCATGAAACCTATGAAGTTCGATGCATTGTTACATATGTAAATAAACTGTTATTCAGTCCATTATGGCAAATTACTCAAGCAAAATTCAGTAAATTTAATTTTCCACCTTTCTCTCATAGAAAAAATGTCATTTATGTCGTTACTAAAGCTACATTGTTTAAATCAATACCCGGATTGAAAATGTAAAAATATATATATGGTAAGTGTAAATTATTGCAATACCTCACGTAAAACATATACCTTACGTTTCGGAAATGCAGTAATTGTTTACGAGAAATATTTTTAACAGTAAAAAAAAAGGAAAAGAAGGGGGAGATATGATAAATAGTTAATTTTATGAATCCGTTATTGTTCCAAAATATTTTAATCAGGAAGCTGCTATTGTTGGCAGTAATGTTCTAACGGGGTTATGATCTTTAAAGTCTCGGGAGGTCATGTATGTACTGTGTACCTGCGAGAGATGCCGAGGTTTGGTGACTTGGACAGTTAGAGGATGAACCGTGATGGGTCCTTAGTGGTTTCATAACCCACGTAGCAGTTAAGCCAGCGACCTAAATTTTTGGGCACCTTGGATCTCTTTACGGTCTTCTTGTCCGGGCTGCGCTCAAAACATCAAACCGTTATGCCTCATTGCGTAACTTCTTTTTTCCCTAAGGGTGTTTTTTTCAAATTCGAGCTCAATTCTAGACCCAGAAAATTTTATCATTTTATCATATAGGATGTTGCAATCCTATTGGATATACTTTCATGACAAATAAAAAGAATGACATGAAGTTCAGATAGGCTAAAACTGTAATTCCAAGAAGTTCTCGTCCTCAATCATATATTTTTTTTCTTCTAGTGTTGCCTGACAACAAACTTCCAATTTGTTACAGTAACTTGCACACGCCAAGATCATAGTCGCTTTCCCCTTTAAGTCGTATAAGAAATAATTCCTGCACTGTGAGTGATTGGAAGTGAGTTCCATTTAAGGTGTTATAATTCGAAATTTTCGATGGGCGCAAGTTTTATGGAATATGAAAAAAGGATGATGATTGGAGATGGGAAGAGGGAATAAGTCGATGGCGTGTTGGAAAGACAATGAATATCCTTGATCAGATCGTAGGTTGGTAGCAGAGTCGGTAGCGTTGTGGATTTATTTTACGTTTGGACTGTAGCGCTCATAAAGAAAGTCTTTCACCAAGCAATGCCAGGACAGTCTAAGGAGGGACCAGGGGTAAGGGACGAAACGGACAAAGTTGGTATACTTCGTTGGTGCCAGGCAGCGATGTTCCACTTACCCGGCACACTTAGCAACCACCTCGGTTCAGGATCCTGCAGAGTGGGTCTATCCTACGGCAAGCTGTTACTACTTACCAGACCCGTATCCAAATCGAGTTTCGTCCAACTATGAAGCATCAACGATGAAATTGTACGGAACAATTTTTTTTTAAATACCGGAAAAAATGACCAAACTCTACCCAAAATCAGCACAAATGAATCATTAAGCTCATTCTCTCTTAAACATTCTTTAATGTGCTCATTTTTCAAGTAAAATCTCCGTTGAATATCTTATCTCGCGACGTCCGGGCATCTAAAACATGTTGAACTTCATTTAAGGAACTTTACTCACGATAATTTTTTTTATCAAGATGCATTATTTGATATTAATGAGGGTCATTATGGGCCAATATGTACTAATTGAGGTACACTATACAAAGTATGCGAGCTACGAATTACGGTAGCCTCTAGAGATTATGAAGGAACCAGGCCAAGTCGAAATTCGACACACTTATCGTCTTTGAATGATTGCTGTGCCTTTCCAGCACTGCTTCAGAGTGTGACACTCTTGGTCCTTCATAATCTTTTGACTATGATTAATTATCATATTATTACGAACAACTTGTCATTTTATTTTAAACTAGAATATCGAAATTTGCGAGAAAGATAGTTATTTTCTTCAAGTTGAATTGCATTTTGCATTATTTATTCATTGCCCTATTTTTCTTCGATGATGAAGAGATTGAAGAGAAGATTTCGTAAATGGGTGAATAATTAGAAGAGATTCGAGTGATGTGAGTGGTATAGTTCACACAATGTATGAGTGCACTCTCAATGGACGATGGTGGGTATACACATGGTCGATAGGTCGCACACATTCAACCTTTTAACGTGATTCTCAATTCCCGTGGTAAAGTTCCCATCACTATAGCATCACTATAGATAACTATGTCTCTATTGCTCCTCACGTTTTTAACGCAATTCCGCACCCATAAGATCTTATCAGATGTTTCTTGGAGCTGTTTCCTGCACAAAATACCTTTTTTGATCATTTTCACATTTACCATAATTTATCAGATCAAACTATACACACATATTCCAAATTTTGTAAATTATACTAATATGTATAATTGTATAATATTGTAATGACAAAACCATATGTGCCACGGGAAAAAGGCACTTTGTTAAGGAGGAGCAAAGAATGATCTAATAACATAAAAACTAATAACATACTGATTTGTTACATATTTGAGTGAGAAGGACAAGGGCATATTGTATATCATATTCTTGTGATTCTGCAACAACGACATCAGGAATAGAGAAACAGTTAAGAATTCCTTGCACGCGTTATATATGCAATGGATATGCAACGTTTTCCGCCCTTATCTGATGCTCTATTTAAAATAGGAATTTGTAATTACCATTGTGCTGCCCGTTTGATCCGCTGCCGTCGATTTACATTTGTAAGGTATAGCGTATGTATATCTGCACGGCGACTGATGACTGGCTAGAAGCGCTCTCCTCTTGACAATTTACAGTCATGAATTTTTAGTACTGCTACACTAACTAACAATTTACTATTCTCTGACATTTTTTACCCTTTCACGCTCGACTTTCTATTTTTGAGACAACTTTCTCTTTTTCCATGACACATTTGCAACAGGTTTAATGTTTATGCAAAATTGATCTTTTCAAA
Source organism: Synergus laeviventris (assembly GCA_032275145.1). Taxonomy (NCBI): domain Eukaryota; kingdom Metazoa; phylum Arthropoda; class Insecta; order Hymenoptera; family Cynipidae; genus Synergus; species Synergus laeviventris. The sequence goes on from JAUESI010000035.1 coordinate 50,921, forward strand.
ATTTGTGTGATGTTTCGATTAATGTGGATGAAAGGTATGAGATATAAATCATTAAAGTGGGAGTCTCCAAATTCCAGACCTTCTCCAGCTTCTTCGGATAAAAACCACCAAAATGAACGATAGAATCTATACATAATTCAAAATATACACCTTGAAGCTAAAGTATTATTTTTCAACATCACTATTTTCCTTTTCCCTTTGTTTTTATGTGCGATGTATTAGTCAATTTGAATGTTCACGATCGTCATTTTGTGGATGCTAATTCTAGAGAGTAAAACTTTGAAGCCGACTTGGTACCGCGCTCAAGAAGCCAAATGCACGGTTGGCTTAACGATCAAGTTCGATTTCTCTTGGCATCGTAACTCGCATACGCACCCGGTGAAAACATTACACGTGTCTATCAAAAATCATCGTTACTTGTTTTTTCTATGGGTCATGGTGGAGGGTCAAGTGTTTCAAACACTTGAATAATAACTCTTTCAATTACATTCATCTTCCTTCCTACCGAATTGCGCACTTACTTTATTTTTGTTTTCGAATAAGAATGTAGAAGGTTATAAAACATATACTGAAAAGAATTGTGAGCTTGTTTGCCTAATTCGGTTTATAAAGAAAAAACATGTATTAATTGTTAATTCGAATAATTGACACATATGATCGCCCCCCTCTTCTAATCCAATGTTCAGTGAGTAATAATATAGTGGGCCTGATATTAGCGCGTTTGTTCAGGGTTACAAGAGGGCAAGCAAGTACCACAGAAGGAATACTGCAAAGTATTGTATTATTGGTATAAGATAGAAAGCCTGGATAGTGTTGGTAGACTGGTATGAGTTAATACGATGCCGCTTAGGTTTGCGTGTGTTTGTAACATGCTTGACTCAAGCGTTCAGTGTTCTCTCGTGCTCCTCGTGCTGGTGCCTGGGACCTTGTTTCGTGACCCACATAAAGCAAGGCCGTTAATACTACACGTATGGGTGCGGGGCCTACAGTTGCCTGCAGTATACTCGACGTTCTATGTCTATGGGCTCCCATAAGCCTCCCCACCACCCTGCACAGAGTGTGGTCTTTAATCCTTCCACTGCTGCAGACACTCTACATACTCTCAACAACGTCCAATTGTACATGTACTGCATACAAAAACCTCTTCTGCACTTCTCCCTCGCAAACACTCAGTCTGGATGAACTATGAACTTTTGAATACCTAAAGTAGTGATCATCGATAAAAGCCATCCTTAATCAGATCATCTATAATATATGGGAAATATCGATGTCCATGTCTAGGAAGGATTCCTCTCAAATGAAGAGGTTCCTTTAAACTGTTATTCTATTTTTCTACTCTTTATTTTAGGGTTTTTGAAATCAACAATCCATTTTGAACTTCGAATGTTAATTTATTGACAAAACGATTTTTTAAATATTACAGTTTGAAACGTAGCGACACCATTAAACTAGTACTTCGTGGTGCAATTACTAACTTCAGTGGTTAGTGTGAAAGAAAGTCCACTTGGAAGTGACAAACAAGAAATGATAAAAGAAAATGCATTCATGTATTGTTTCATAGGAATAGTATAAACTTAGCGATCAAGAAAAAATACATACACATTACACATGTTATGTGAGGCGCATAAAAAAGCACGGAGATTCAAAATTTACTTACTTTCGAATGATTAAATATGAGAACCTAGATCCAATTCAGTCAAAAATACTGATAGCGTTGACTCCATCTTGGCACTTTTTACAGGACACGTTATGACACTGCACTGACTGCGCATGTGCAAATCCTCTCCTTATTAAACATTTAAAGTATTATTCTCAATCTGAGAATAAATTGCAAAAGTAGTACTTTAGTCATCTCTACTTTTAAAAATAGCAGAAAATAATCTAATTCATACAGTAATATTCTTATTTTTTCGGTGCACTACTAAACTCATTTTAATTCATAATTCTATACTATTTTGAAGCTTTTTGATATGCATTCGTTGGATTGACTCTAAGTTGTCCAAAAATTGCCTTAGAAGCATTGGAATCTGGTATCCCGTAACAAAAATGTAATGCAGTTATCTTATCGCGACGGGCAAAATTTTGGATTGCAGCATCCGGAAGGATTAAAATTTCTGAAACATGTATCTCCTGCTGCATTGATGAACACTTTCGTGTTGCGGAATCTGTTAGTAGGCCACAGTGACGCACACACGTCAAAACCGTGCGACACACATGCTCATGAAGAACATTATCATATCTACATTGAGCGGACTCGAGACCGAGCATAGCTTCCCGATGCCTTGATCTTGACTCGATGCAAGGCCTACCTACCCTATAGCCGTTGGCGGCCTACAGCGATTCTGTAATGTTCCTCTCTTTCTTTCTTTCTCTCTCTCTTTTCTCTCTCTCTCTCGCTCCACATGACTTTCTACCAGAAACGTTTCGTGACATGCTGCAAATTGTTTCGCTCTCGAAATTACGATAAACGCGCCTTGGTGCATTTTGCAACATTCTGCATGTGCATTTTCTCTCAATTTTAATGCAAAAACTACCCCATGCAAAAAAAATAGTGTAACATTAATTGCGGCATATATTGAATGATACACTTTCCAAAATTGCGGATTCGTACCTAGACTTTCACGGTCAAGTGTACCAATATTGTTTCGGGTAAGTAATCACAGGTAATCATTAAAAATGTTTGAATTCAGGAATAGTTCTATTATTGTAGAGTTAACATCAATTGTAGTTGTAGATGCGTTGATGGTAACAATAGATCATTCATATGGTTCATAATTTGAACGAAAATTTATCTATTATGATATGCAGTAATTTTGTATTACATGCTTGTAGAACATATTTTATTGTTCATGGATGTAAAGAATATTTAAAAGTCTTTTAGTGATACTGACTGACATTCCTTCTTCCTATTCCAAACCTGGTTTTATGCGAACTGGGTAACACGTGTCGCATTAAGTGATCGTGGTCAATATACTGAATATAGAATCGGTTAAACAAAATTTGAATTTCAAAAATGAAGAGATCCGAAAACTTTGTGAATAATATTATACATTAAATGACTGAAAATTGTTGTCTTCTTTCAAAGGTATGAAAATAGTAAATACCATTAAATTCACTTTCTCATTATTCAAAATTCTTTCTTCGAAAAATAATAGTATTTCTTTTTGAAAAACTTAATGTGCATGCAATAAAAACCGGGAAAGTGTTGTCATCTAACGAGAGAATGAGGAACAGTTTGAAAGATTCCAAATGATACATAATTACATTATTATATATTTTATTCTTATCCAGTTGAAAACGCCTTTTAATTCAACTATGTCAATATTTACATCTATTATAAGAAATATTTCACATTGCAGATTGCAATGCAGAGTTACGGTTACTTTATTCTGTGAACTCCTGTATGTATACGACCAAACTTACAAAGAAGTAAGTATGTACATTCACGTTGTGACGTATAATCCAAAATGGGCCGTGAGCGTCGCTGGTACCGCTGGTCCCGCTGATACATAAACATTGGCACCAAATGCATGGGACTGAACTTTAATTTTTAAACATCTTCTGAAAAAATCATTTCTCTATTTTTTTCGTATCTAAAGAATAGTTTTAGTTTCTGAAAAACTATTTAATAAAATATTAAAATCGAAATTCCAAAATTTGTCTATTTTATTATTTTATTAAATAGCTTTTCAGAAACTAAAACTATTTTCCAAATACTAAAACGTTTAAAAATGATCTTTTATAAAAATATTTAAAAAATTTTATTTAGTCCTATGCATTTGGTGCCAATGTTTATGCCTGGTTTATGCACCAGCATGTGGCCATTTTGGATTACTACGTCAAAACGCGAAATATCTAATGGTTAGTCCACAATAGCATGATGTGTATGGCGACATAAATGAACACAGGGTCTGCGTTGTGCGCGCGCATCTATAGCCAACTGCAAAAATTTTTTATCATTCGAGTTCTCTTGGTACAAAAGCTTTACATAACCTTACTTTAGTAAAAAACAGTTGGCTGTCATGTCTGCATACACATCATCTCTGACATCATGCTATTGTGGACTAACCATAATAATGCCAGAATAATGAATGCATTGCATCATAATGTGAGTGAAAGAGTAAAAGAGTTACAGTAACTTTCTCGATAGTTTACTTGATTTTAAGTTTCCGAGAATTTAAGAATTTCATACGTGCGCACGGTACGCATTCATACCTGAAGAAGACACTTTGAGTGACACGTCACTTCTCATCCCTGTTATTTATTTGCTGGCATTTGCAGGGCAAGACGGCAAGTTGTAATTGTATTTTGTAACTGATATTTACACAATACACAGTTTACAAACACAAGAAGAAGAAAAATTCTTCGGTCTTTTGGAATTCGGATAATCACATTCACAATTTGTTGTCAATCGTTGTAACCTACGTGTTATTGGCTAGAGGTGCTAAAGAGAAACATGGCAAGTTACGTTTATATAGTTATTGATTTTTTCCAATTGTTTTTAATTATTCGAATTTATCTTGAATTATTGTAAGTTTATAATAAATTCTATAAGGCGAAAAAATGGTTAATTTTAATACTTTCTGTGCAAAACTTACAAAACGAAGATTTCGAACCTAACCTCAAAACTCAGTCTCTTCATCTTACAAAAAAGTGTTAA
>JAUESI010000035.1:55680-66750 GCA_032275145.1 Synergus laeviventris
CCAGAGATCATCTCTGAGAATACACACAATCAGAGATCTCATCTCTGTCTCTGGTTGCCCTGCCCTGGTTGCACTGTTGCAAGGGTTGCAAGCAAAGCAGGTATGAGACTATGAGGGCAGCATTGGCAGCATTAATAAATACGGATACGGACGGACAAAAGACAGACTAATTCCAGTTTCCAGAGTCCTTGATCGTGGATTGGACATCACATTGATAACTCTTGCGAAGGGTGAATCCCCCGAAGCACCATTTCTAGTATTTTTGCTTCAATTTGGTTACCCTGTCATTTTCCGTGGTTCAAATTTGGACATTATTTTGCGATCCTAATTAGAAAAGTAAAATCTAATTGTAAATCTCTTCCTGTCTCTTCTTAACCAGAACTGAGGGAAGCGTCCTGTAGAGTGCGCGTGTGTAAATTACATTTTGAACGGAAATAACGGAGAGGCCATCTTGCGAAGGACATTTATGTTCTCGGCCATTTTTGTTGCGTCGACGTAAAAGTACGGCCAGGGGCCTTTGGTCGTAAGCGTAACCAGTTCTCGAGTTTCTTTGTGTCAAGACTGTTGTAGGCGGTCGTGAACCTTTGCGAACTTGTGCTTAAACGACTGTATTCATCTTCATTCTTGTATTGAGAGGAAGGATTCATTAAATTTCTTACATCGCCGAGTTGAAAGTTCAAGAGAGTTTCTGCAACAAGGCTACGAAAACTACGCACCGAGGCGGAGTAATATGAGTAATGCAGCCAACCAGAATGGATCAGGTCTAGAGCAGCAAGTACGTACACGTGTGATTTTTGCACTTTCATTACCTTTCATCCTGCTTTTCCACTAACAATTTTGATCATCTCCAGTTCGCCATTCTCTTACTTCGAATTTCTGCCCATCACAAATTCTTCCATCCGTCTCTCTAATAAAACTCGACTTCTCTCGTGGCCAGAACAATGTCGGATCTCTCGACCTCAATAAAAAAGGCGAGATTTCTCGCCATTCATCGAAAATTCAGTTCTAGGACACACGAGGAAGTCGTGACGTCTGTGCGCGTAATGGCCGCCATCAATTCCTCGAACGGCATGTTTCTTCTTTCTAGTTTTTTACGCCACGTGAATCAAAGTTTCATAATTACATTAGTTTAGAATGCGATTGTCAAAGAATGCTGCTTTTTCTTGAAACTTCCCATTTTCATTATGGCTCGAGAAATTATTTTTTTTCCTTTAGGAAAGTGTTGCAAGGATATTAATAGTTTTTCTTACCAATCCGTTAGCATGAGTCGATTTCATTGTTCGGAGTAATGATTGGCAAAGTGACGAAATAGAGATCGATTTGTCAGGAAAGTTGCTATGTACTTTTTACTAAGAGCTTAGATTATGATTGCTGGGTGAGAAAGTGAGTAATTTGATCTTTTTGTTAGAATTTAACAGCTTGTATTACAATGTTTTTTTTATTAAGGCACTTTTTTGAGTTATACAAAATTATTGGTTGTGACTCATATTGCTCTGACTCATATTTTGGGGATTTTTAGTGGAGCTAGTTGTGTTCTCAGCTTGAAAATTGTCAAGAAAAAAAGTATTTATGAGTATTTTAGTGGAGCTAGTTATGTTCTCAGTTTCAAACTTTTCAAGAATAACATTATTATGCAAGTATTTATCACTCTAGGTTTTATTTACTTCAGAAATTGGTCATTTTTTTAAGCGGCTTATGAGCAAATGAACTTTGAGGTGCATTCTTAAATACGGAATAAACTAAAATGATGAAAATTAATGCTAGTGTATCATTTTTTACATTGGAAATCGTAAATCAATCCTAACTTTAACAGAAATTGGATGATTAAAATTTAAATACAACTAATGCTCGTACATAGGCGTGTAAAAGTATTAGCTATTTGATAACAGCAACTTCTAGTGTATGCAAATTTAACATACAACATATGAAAAGAAACTACTAATACCTAATTGTCCATCCTGTTTGTAATTAAACCCCGATTGATAAAATTATACATTCACAAGTTATTCAATGAACCTAAATTTAAAAAGTAATCTTAATTTCGTTATTTCAGTTAGCTGGTCTGGACTTGCAGGGCACCCGCCAAGGAAGTGGGGGTCGATACGTGCCACCGCATCTACGCAATAAATCTGGCCCAGGTTGGTTTCAGTTTTTGTTATCAGTCTCTTCACAAAAACAAATCACGAGAAAGTACTCAATTTTACCATCTTTTCATGACGAGAATTTATCTTACTCAATACATGCTTTAGTTACTATTCCAGTTTATTATTTTTCTTTTACACATTATTTATATAATTTATCTCAGCGTATATTAATGTAAGAATAAGAAAAAATTTCTCTTAAGCAGATAACTCGCCGCAAACTGAAAATCAGCCTTCCAATAACGGAAGACCGGCGTACGGGGGTGAAAGAGGTGGTGACCGAGGAGACAGGGGCAGAGGTGGTAGTGGTGGTGGTGGCGGCGGCGGCGGCTATAGGGATTCTCGTAACAGTCGTGACGTTGATTTTGGCAATTTTGGAGGCCGTAATCGTCGTGGAGGTCCCCAGGAAAATGGAAGGGACTATCGCTATCCGGAAGGTCAGCGCGGCGGTGAACGTCCTCCTAGTTCCGGAGGAAATGATCGCTGGCAAGAACAATCTCGAAATGATCGCTGGCAGGATAACAGACATGATAACAGAATGGGAGGTTCCGGAGGTAGATGGAACGGTGACAGGGAGGGAGGCGGCAAAGGTGGACGAAATGAGGTCGACTGGACCATTCCAACAGCACGGGACGAGCGACTGGAGGTGGAATTGTTCGGTACTGGTAATACTGGTATCAATTTTAGCAAATATGAGGATATCCCGGTTGATGCTACCGGAGACAACATACCACCACACATCTCTAACGTAAGTTATTTCTTTATATTTTTATTTTAAGCTTCAAGCTTGAATCCGAATTTGGTATTGTCTTTCGGTGTCTAACATACGAAATGATTTTTGTTTCAGTTTGAGGAAGTTAAGCTGACCGAGATAATAAGGAACAGCATTAGCTTAGCTGGATATGACATGCCTACACCGGTCCAAAAATATGCGATTCCCATTATCATTGGGCGTCGTGATGTAATGGCCTGCGCCCAAACAGGGTCTGGGAAAACAGCGGCCTTCCTAGTGCCAATTTTGAATCAGATTTACGAGGCTGGACAACCTCCAATCCCAGCGTCTGCTGGACGTCGCAAACAGTTCCCATTGGGACTTGTTCTAGCCCCTACTAGAGAATTAGCTACACAAATTTACGATGAAGCACGAAAATTCGCCTACAGATCGCGTATGCGTCCTGCCGTCGTTTATGGTGGCGCAAATGTTGCTGATCAGATGCGCGAATTGGATCGCGGCTGTCACTTACTGGTTGCCACTCCTGGACGATTAGTTGATATGCTCAGTCGTGGAAGGATCGGCTTACAAAATTGCAGGTAAGATATAATCAAATAATTATTTAAACATTCATCAATCTCTCCTTTGGAACTTTTATTAAAAGCTCATTTTTCTTTATAGATATTTGGTACTCGATGAAGCAGATCGAATGCTTGACATGGGATTCGAGCCCCAAATCAGGCGTATTGTTGAAGAAGATAATATGCCTCCCACCGGCGAAAGACAAACTCTAATGTTCTCAGCCACTTTCCCGAAGGAGATTCAGATGTTAGCCAGGGATTTCCTAAGCAACTACATTTTCTTGGCCGTTGGACGTGTTGGGTCTACTTCAGAGAATATCACCCAAAAGATTGTCTGGGTTGAGGAACACGACAAGCGGTCGTATTTGCTTGATTTGTTGCAAGCTAGCAATTCTCAAGAACCTTGTGAGCTTTTTAATGAGCTACTCTTTAGTAAGATTGGATTTAGGTTTTTGAAATTCTATTTATTTAATGTTTTCTACAGCTGCTGAGTCCTTAACACTGGTATTCGTGGAGACTAAGAAGGGTGCAGATACGCTTGAAGATTTCCTGTATAATATGGGATACCCAGTTTCCAGTATTCACGGCGACAGAACGCAACGTGAGCGAGAAGAAGCTTTGCGATGTTTCCGTGCCGGTAAAACTCCCATCTTGGTCGCGACTGCGGTTGCCGCTCGTGGACTCGATATTCCACACGTTACGCACGTTATTAACTTTGATCTTCCTGGAGATGTCGAAGAATATGTTCATCGAATTGGTCGTACTGGCCGTATGGGAAATTTAGGTAAGCAGTTTTTACCATATTCCAAAAAAAGAAAAGTATCGCCTCTTAAATAATTCTGTAATGTTAATAAAATGTGTCATTTTGTTTTTAGGTTTAGCAACATCGTTCTTCAATAGCAAGAATCAGAATCTCGTGCGCGATTTGTTAGCTTTATTATCCGAAGCTAACCAAGAGGTGCCACCGTGGCTCTCAAGTATGAACTCAGAGGCTAGACACATTGGAGGAGGATCACGTCGTCCTGGAGGCACAAAGAGTGGTCGCTTTAGTGGTGGGTTTGGTGCAAGAGATTATCGTCAGACGGGTGCTGGCGGCGGACCTCCCCGAAGTAGTGGTCCTTCTAGCAGGCCTGGTGGTTATGGAGGTAATTTACTTTAATTTTTATCTAAAGAAAATAGATAATCGACAAAACTCGTAGTATTCGGCTTTATTAGAATTTTAACTAAATGCAATTTATTATCTTAACTTATTTTGCAATTGTAATTAATTAATAATCAGTATCAATAAGAATAGTACAAAGAAGTACAGTTTTCGATACTTACGTATGATGAGTGTTTTTGGTCTGTGGCTTCCTTTTTTATTTTTTTTTATTGGCAATCACTATAGTGGAAAAATTAAAATAAATCTTAAAAAATATGAAGATGGCAGACACATGACATGCGAAACGTCACTAGTACATCTAAGATTTCATATTCGAAATTCATATTAGTCCTTAGCAGGAATAAAAGAAGGTAACTCTTTTCTTAGTTGATTTTCCTAATTTCGATCCTTTTTCAAGAGTTTTAAATTTAAATGCTTTTTCCTACATATGCTTTTAAAGTAAAAAAGCATTTAGATTTCGGTATTTTTAAAATGAAGATTATGAATTTATTTGAATAATATTTCCTTTGATTATTAGGGGTGGTACCAGAGAAATTACAGTCTAAAAGTATTCAAAACCTTTTTCATAATTTCTTTAATTCATTGAATAATTCCAATTTTAATTAATAAAGTATTCACTCATTCTTCAACTTATCTAGCAACTAATTAAATATAAGATAAAATAGAAACGTTAAGAAAATCTATTCTACAGTGGCTGTTATAGGCTTTTGACTGTTGGCTTGTATTTTAGAGAATAAAAATTTTTTAAATGAAAGGATTTCGATTATGATATTGTGAACATACTTCGAAATCCACAGACTTTCACAGTTAGATGTTCGGAGTATACCGTTTTTTTTTCCCCATCGAATGAAACATTGAAATCACTTAGTAAAGAATTGCTTAGAGATTTACTTTCTCGGAAAACCCTTGAAACATACATTCTACATGTGTATTTATTTTCTTCTTTAGGTGGTTATGGAGGTGGTTATGGAGGTAACTATAACAGCTCGTACAATAATTCTGGAAACAACGGTAGCAGCAACGGTCCTGACTGGTGGGACAAGTAAAGTGTTATCACTAACACCGACGCAACTATTACTATCATTATTAATATTCTACAAGCAAATTCAATTATATCTAAGAAAGACACAAAAACAGTACACACAACGGTACGCATGAGTATAAACAAACTACGCGGGACAGTGCAGGCGGTATGTCTTCTAATAGTAAATACTTTTGCCGACTGTACGCATTTAAAATCTTTTGCAAATGAGGAAACTCATTTGAAACCGATTCCACAAAGACCGTTTTGTTCCTTTTATTTTGAAAGTGTTGTCGAGAGAACTAGGTCAATATTCTCGGAAGTGAATAAGGATCGTTGGGATTTGTGGGACTTGAATCTAGGATTCAATTCCGCGACTTATTGTGCCGGTGAATACACGTAGAATAAATAATTCATCGTTAAAGAGTCAAATTGATCGACCGTTACTGCTATTTCTGTAATAAGTAACACACAATAGGTGGATATTTAGTAAAATTTTTAGAACTCCTGTCGGGACAATTGGGTTCGTTCTGACTTTATTAATTAAATATTACTAGCGTTGTTCAGTCAGCGTGCTTCATGGCGTTGGTGGCGCCTGCATTCCGTATTTTCAGTTCGAGAAACTTTGTTTCAAATGACTGTTAAAAATGAAACTGATTTCTCCTCAAGCGTGATGCAGACGCCATACGCATATAAAGCACGCGAACTACACCATCGCATGAGGAGTAATTTCTATTAATCTCTTTCTTGAATTTATAATTCAACGACGAATGGTACTTTGTTCTTTTGCCGTCCCCAGAGTCAGTTAAAGTTTTGCAAATAACTTGACGTTTCTACCTGGGAAAGCCACGCAACAGTTCGATCAGTCAAATGCTCGAAAGACGCGAATAGAAAACATCTTTAATTACTTTTAGAAATATTTACCTTGAAAATTAGTTGCAGCTGCTGAAGGAAATTTTAGTTCCTTTTCTTATCTGTAGGGAGATTATCACATCCACATTTTTCTGTAATATAGAGGTAAAGCGTCCTGATTATTCGCATACTTTTAAACCGCGATTTCTAAGAGTAAGGAGGGCGTTGTTTGAAGAGTAGTTGGACTGATTATAATCTATACAACGGTGATGTACGGAAGACAGTGGGAGAATTTGTGGGGATGTTATAGAAAGAATGGGATTTCTAAGGTTGCAGTTACAGAGGGAATAAAACAAAAACAAAAGTGCTCGGTCGATGGATTCGAACCGTCTAAGAATTCGAGCCCTTCAGCCGATCAGGCACCAATGCGCATTCGTATGGTATTTTATAACTATTTATCAGTAAAATACGCTATATATATTATAAATAAACCTATTAAGTAATATTCATAAATACATAACGTTAAAGTAATTAAAAAAACGACTGTGATATCGAACGATCTTGTGACATTCAATTTCCACGTGAATTGATAAACGAACGATTAACAAAATACAAATATTAAATTAATTAATTTATCGGTATTGAATGTCGGAAAAGAGTTAGCTCGCTTCTTTAGAGCTAAGAATGAAATATTAAGTCGTTGCGATAAATACAACAAGAACAAAGTGGCTGTTGTCCGATCGGAGAGGGCTGAACAAATAGCTCTTGCAGTGTTGGAAATGATATTTTTCGGGCATTGTTTCTACTTAAAACGAGGCTCATTAATGATACACGACAATGCTCGCAAGCGAGATTGTCACTGTTGTTAATGACAACGGTAGGGCTTTATGGGATTGTCGATATCCTTTATACAAGCGTCGTGTTCTTATATAATCTACGTGAAAAAAGTACAAATTCGATTTGCGTGACAACTGACAGAACTTTTAGACTCGTCACAACTTATACCTATTATATTAATAGATTTATAGTGCAATCGCATGCGTGAGACGTGGAATGCCGTGTGCCAGTGGACCAAGGTGTGAATGCCACTCGCCGGAGATGATAATTTCGACTAGCGTTGCGAATAAAATACCGTTAACTTTTGGTAAAAGGTGACAAACTTATCAATTTACCTGTATCGAAATATTAACGTCTGCGAAAAAAAAAACTTATTATTGAATAGCGACTCATTTAGTTGAAAATTTTTTCTTCACACTAGGTCTGGGCGCAAGTTTGCTTCAGTCAAACGTACGTTTCTTGTCAAATTTCTCAAACGTGTAACGCTTTTTTCGTAGCCTTTTTATCTCCACAAATTTTTAGAGTATGATTTAACTGAAGTCAGTATTTGAATTTTAGTGAGAATAAATTGAAAATGCAATGAGGCAAAATACTTTAGTTGTCCTTTAGGAGAGCGTGCATGCCTTAGTATCCAAAGGCCGATGGATGACCATTGATTGATCCTTTTTTGTCGCAAATTATATATTTGTTTATATAGCTTTCCTTTTACGTAAAACAAGATCAAAAGTTAGTGTACAAACATTTTTCAACACAGCTTTATGTGTGTTACTCAGCTCAGTGTTCAGCTTTATACAATTTTAATTCCTGGTGGAGACCTACAGAAAGGTAACTTACTTCTCGAAATTGAATATCTAATTTTTCTCTTTGAATTTGCGGTTATTTTTTAACCGTCAATTGAAATTTCTATATTTTTTACTCTTCTTTTTGCATAATTAATTCTAATAATTAATTAATATAATTATAACGAAATTTAAGAACGAATTGACCGAGAAGCGGGTGTTGTCTCGGCTATCCATCAGGCTGCAATTAATTATTTATAATTTAAAAAATTGCGATTTAGACTGTTAAAAATAAAACGAAAAAATTCAAATTTTTTAAATGAATTTATGTATTAATGCTTTTTATTTATTTCTGTTTTACGTCATTTTTTATATAAACATTAAAAACAAGGTATTTGAAAAAAAACTCTTTGCGTCACGTTTAGTCCTCGCAGAGGTATCGGACGAGCAGCCTTAAGAAACAATTGCCAAACAGAAGGGGATGTAAGATGAGGTTTGGCGAAAATGACAAACAAAAGGGGGATTATGAATATTAATTATCCTATAATATTATATGTATAGAACGACAATGTTGACTGTGACTGCAATCATTACTGAGGAAGCTAATTATTACACAGATACACTAATTCAAATACACGTACACAAGTTTACAGAAAAACACTTGCGCAACGCAACTAGCAAAATAAATAGGCGATATATCCAAGTATTTGAGTTTGCGTAGAGCGAATGTAATTTGTACATTTACACACATCGTTTGCAAGGAGAGGTTCAATATTTTGTTCTAACGAAGGGTTCATTGTTGAAAAGACAACACCGAGAATTAATACGAATTGTGCGTGGTTCTCACGAATTCTCTAGGTTAAAAGTAAACGACGATGTGTCACAGCGTTGATCGCGAATCGCCGAAATTGAAAGAGAAGCATATTGTACATGACAAAAAAATGTGTACAAAATATCTAGGGATACGCGAAGAACGCACGTTGCAAAAAAGTAAATAAAACATAAATGAGAAGGAAGTTTGTATGAAGTGGGATGGCAAAACTGTCTTCTATTGATAGAATTTACTTAATTAAATGAGCGTCGCTTGCCGTTGAATCAAAGAACGCAGACAGTATAAGGAATGACTTGTTATTATTTACATATCTTAATGAGATTTCCAACCCCTTTAATTATTGCATCGGTTGTGTTCGTTAATACTAAGAAGGAAACCTAAATTCCAACCGCGACAAGTTCCAGGGTGTGTTTTGTCTTTCCACGTCGAACGGCGCACGTATTATTCATTATTTGTAACGTTTACGATCTGCTATGTAACTGTTTTCGCTCGTAGAGGAAGGAAGGAAATAAAAGAAAAGAGAATTTTAATGGAACGATGAATGTACCATTCTGTCGATCTTTTACTAGTAATAAAACATTTACACGCTACATTAGTTGAATTGAAAATGAAAACAAAAAAATAATAAAAAAGAAATCTAGCAGAGTGTACCAAGCATTGTACTACGTCGTACGGGTATTGAATGAAATAATATAACGATATCTGAAACGAGTTCGAAGTTGTATGTGAAGCGTATCATTTTTGCATTTAGCAATAGCTATGGTGAAATGTGTAGGTTTTGAGGAGAAAGTAACGAATTTATTCAGAAATTCAAGTAGATTCTATGATGGGCGTAAACGCTGTTTTAAACGCAATTTAATTTGGTTTATTTTTTTTTATTTGGCGTATTCACTACATTACTTTCTAGTGTTATGCAACGTGACAGGAGAATTCTATAAATTAAATCACATAATAAAGAATTGAAAAAACTTATCTTTTGTGTATTATGTACACCTTACTTATATTATTAGAATTAGAAAGATGTAGGTGTATAAGATTAAGTGAGAGGATTTTCAAATTGTAGAAATACATATATATTATACAGATAATTAACGTTTTTTAAATATTTTTTCATTCGTCTATGTTGTATGATGTACTCTATCTGACTATATACTATATATAAGTAATTTTTAGTAACTTTTTTATTTTCATTATTTCTATGTGGAACACGTCAAAATTCATTAAGTACGAGGTTATGAGGTAATTATACATGTTTTAATTACGTTAAATTAGCCAATTCTCATTTTGGATTATTTGTATTTTGTTCCTATTAAATTTTAAATGAGTTACCTTGATGCGCGTGCGTCAGTTTTTCCACTCAATGCTGCCAATTAATTTTTTATTCACATATTTTTTTTTTATTTATATCAATCTGATTAACAATATTTTATTAGAAAAGTTTTTAAAAATAAATTCGTAGACATGTGTAGAATTGTATAGATATTTTCTGCTGCATTGTTTTCGTTATAAGATTATAAGAAATTTTGAATTTTTTTTTTCAACAGAAGTCCGTGTGTGTAGACCCCCATTCGGAGAAAAACCGCCCAAAATTCGCGAATTCCTGACTAAGTGTGCTGTTAAACTTTCCGTAATTTGTTTAATTTATAAATATTGTCAATTTTTTGCAGTGTTGTGTAATGTTTCAGCTCAAGAAACTCGTTCGATCAATCAGATGGTCGATATCCAATACGAAGTTGACGATATCGAAGGTTATGAGTGGCATACTCAGGTCCTCAGGATTGATGTTCTCGGATTATCAACTTTTCAAAGTTTTATTTCTAACCTTTCCATTCATAAATTTCTCATTAAAACCATTAAAAACAATTAACTGATGCCAATATAAGTAATGTTCGATATGTAATAAAATAATATATGATATTTACCAAGCAAATCGTGCTATTTTTTAGTACTTTTTTCTAATGATATAATATATTACTTTTTCAGGTTTATTTTTACGCCTTGAGACTTGAAAAAAGACACATAAAACTAACCAAAAAAGAGAACAGGAAAAAGAAGGAGTAAAAATCTAGGTAAGCCTAAAGAGACTCGTGAATCGAGGACGATAGATCGCATTCACATGATCAACAATGGGGCACGTGGGTCGTGGGTGCAGT
>JAUESI010000035.1:66850-78848 GCA_032275145.1 Synergus laeviventris
TAAAGAGACTCGTGAATCGAGGACGATAGATCGCATTCACATGATCAACAATGGGGCACGTGGGTCGTGGGTGCAGTGAAAAGCTTCTCTGGTATAATATCGTACAAGGGTGGAAAAACTTGAGGATCGTAATCCGGGTGTTTTTTGGACTCTGGTCACCCGTGGACGTGGATCCGACGTTTCGATTAAATACGGATCGCTTCAGCATGTTCTAATATAAGAATAAGAGCCATCGAGTCACATACGACCGGCTGCAACTCAGAATTTGAGAGTATAAAATACACCTGGCTAGCAGCACCCTGCTCTCTCTTCTACTCCCATCGCGATCATATTCTCCCTCCTTCCTTTCCTTTTTTTTTCTTTCCCTTTTTCCCTCGCCTCTCTACAAACACTCTACGACCCTTCACTTCCCCTCACCCGCCCATCTTGCCCTTTATTTCTTTATCCATAACATGCAGTCTTTTTTCCTCTTCTCACTCGTTTCGAGCATCCAATTCACTCACTCAGAGAAGAGCGCACGAGTCGAAACGGGCGAGAAATGCAGCTGGTTACTCTTAGAAAAGTGTTTACATAACGAGAATTTTTTTAGTGTGGATGATATGAAACAAGTTAAGAATTATGGGAAGTTAAGAAAAAATAATGCTTAACTTTTTTTTCAAGTGAATGTCAATAATACGAGTAGAATTACAATTTGATAATCCGATAATTTATTTATGAAAATTATCTCTTGGCAATCGATATTTTAAAACTTTAAAAAGTTTAAAAAAATGATGCAGGGTTTAAAATATAGATACCAGTAAACGCCATGAGAACCGGTTTATATTTCCGGACTAAAGATAATTTTTTTTCCTTGCTTAAACATTCTCAGGAAACCAGGAAACTTCATGCAGCTCCCTTGGGTGCAAAAACTTTACAACATCGTATATTTTTATTCTTGAAACAGTTCGAATTTTCAAAATAAATGTAGAGAAGAACTTCAAATTCAATAATAAAAACAACTTCAATGTTACATCATTTTTCAGACAAAAAAATTATAATAATATACACTTAGTAAATTGCATAAGTTCTAGAAGTGTATGTACCGGTACCCCTTAGTTTATTAAAAACTCTTTCATTCAATTTAACTTTCATAAATGGGTACAACTACATTATATACTGCAACTATTCTTTTCCCTGAACCTTTTAATTTACGACACGCAAACACCACTTGCAGGGAAAATTTACCTACATCTCTACATCAGCTAATGTCTATAGTGCATATATACCTACTCCATAATAAAAAATTCTAAACAAATAAAAACTATTGTAATTACATTTATAACTCCATTTCATAATTGTTAACAATATGAAAAGTTTGAAATTTTCTTAATTCCTTGAACATTGCTAACTTTAGTCTCATGCAATTGTTGAAATATTCTGAAACCCTTTAAAAGTAAAAATATTTACAATTCTTTTGAAATCAGATGCTTTTGAAATACTTTAAAATCAATTTCAATCTTGTGGAATCCTTTGCAATTCTCAGAAAAGCTTCTAAATACATTAGGATAAGATAAAGTTAATTTCTGTAAATAAGATAAAACACAGGATAAAAATATAGACATAGGAAATGAAAAATAGGAACCGATTGTTGATTCTTTTTTCATTTCTACTTTTTCAGATCGCAAGGACGCCAGGATTACACGGTCCTGACTCGCGCTGCGTGTCCAGGTTGCGCGGAGGTTCTTTGACTCGTCGCAACTCGTCCAGTCAGTCAACCCGGTGACGGCTTTTAAGCAACTGCTGTCCTTCGAAGTGCCGCTTACCGGCATCGCGTTCCTCGCGAAAGCGTGATCCGCGAGTGAATTCTCCGGTGCAAAAATGCACCTTAAACCCGAATACTATTTAAAATATTAATAGTTTATAAATCATAAAATAAAGACCTCCTATATAAAAAAATAATAATAAAAAAAACCAGAAAAATTAAATTAAACAAAAAAAAAAGACTCCAAAACCTCTTGATTATTGTACATGCGATTTAGAAATTGCAGAGGTGGAATAAAAACTGGAGAACTGATGACATTGGAAAGACTGGAGTTTGCAAAAAATTAAGAGTTTTCGGTAACCTAAAACGTAGCTAGAACTGAATTTTTATTCAAAATCGAATCATTCCCTGATACTTGTAGCTTAGTGAAAAAGAATCAGGAGATTCGAATGAAAAAAGTGATAATAAAGAAAAATCCGATTTTTGCGAAACTCAAGTAAAGTTATAAGCCTTAAACTATATACCTATACTTGAGTGTTACGCTCGTGCTGGCCTAGTGGGTAATTTATTATTCGAGTGAGTGTTCTGGAACGCTGGAACAAAATACAATGCAGAATTATAGTGAAGTGTGGTAAGAAGTTAAAAAAAAAGTTCTAAAATAAGTTTGTAAGTTCCAAGTTTATGACTGAAGTGATTGGAACAAGTAGAAATCGAACCTTGAATTACACTGCTTCGATAAATCCTTCGAACCAAAAGCTTTCTCGCATTGAAAGACCGAAGGATTGCAATATACGAAAGACAAAATAAGACGAAAGACCTTCTCAAGTTTCGTGCTCAACGACTTGTTTAAATCAGTAACCTGAACCTCTTGCAGTTTTGTCGCTGCTCCAGTTTCTGAAATGAATTTCTAGAATCGAAAATTCATCAACCTTTGTCATTCTAATCGAGAAAACGACCGAAACTCTGAGATAAAACTAAACATTGATGCTCCCTTTGAAAAATAAAAACCAAGAATCATCCCGAGAACCGGTTTAGGAGCTCACACGTGGGGATTGATATATGAGTGGGGGAACGGAGAAATTCCTGGATCCTTAGATCGACCTGATATTTTATTAATTTATTATTAAAATATTGTAGGGTTCATAGTGAATATTTAAGAATGGAGGAAGAACTGCGATGTCCAGTTTGCAAAGAACTTTTTAGCGACCCGGTTCTTTTACCTTGTTGGCACGCTTTGTGCCTAGGATGTGCGGTCAATATGCAGGCTCCACCGGATTCGCCTCCGGAATCGACGACCGATTCTGCAAATGCACCAGGTTCAGACCAGGAAGCGGATAAATTGTCGATCTTGTCGGAAACCGATTCTGGCGTCGTTTGCAGTAGTACATCCACCGGTTCCAGACCCGGAAGTTATGTGGGAACACCAGGAAATGGTGGTTTCCCTCCCTCTGGAGGTACCCTCTGCTTGTCCTGTCCGGTTTGCCAGAAGACGGTGTATTTTGATGAAGGAGGTGCAAACAACTTGCCTAAATATAGGTCAATGCAACGTATTATTGAGAAGTACTTGGAGTCGAAGAATATCAAATTACAGTGTCAAATGTGCGAGAAAGAACCTAACGATGCGACTGTCGCATGCGAGCAATGCGAGGTGAGATTTGTTTATGAGCATTAAAAAAACTGTTTAGGCAGTCAACAAAATATTTTGTTCACTCTAAGTTTAATTGTCATTGGAAATTGATCAAATAATATTAGTTTTCTTTCGGATAATGACCAATTTTAGAAACTTTTATCAGAGCGGATTTGCCACGGTGATTTTTAGCGGATTTTTAAATGTTTGAAGTGATTTTATGTAGGAAGTAGGTGATTTAATTGTGAGTAGAAATATCTTAAATTTTTTGTTTTTAATACTGTATATTCAGCTAATTGACTGAAGTAAACTACTAAATGATATTTTAGTACATATTTAATGTAATTTCATAATTAATTAATTTTTCTGCTCCTTAATTTCTTCATTTTTTATCAAATAATTCCTTTTTCCATTTAAAATTAAAACCTCATTCAAAACAGAACACGTGTCTAGTTCGCTTTTGATTAATTAAAACGTAATAAACTTTATAGAGTATGTATTCCTTTCCTTCGCAAATTAACACAGTTACTTTTACAGTAGTTGCCGAAACTTTAATTAATTCCATTCCTGATTATTTATATACTAGGAGATATAAACATTTAATCTAGGGTTTTAATCATTATTTATATTCAAGATTATCTCCATATATGCAAATTCGTTTTCGCAATCCTAGATATCTCAAAATTTATGTCAATGACTCTAGTAGTTCTTTTTATTACTGTAAACTGAAATTTTTATATTGCCCGTTTTGAACTTTAATTCTGTTCCATTTCTGGTTGGGAAATTCTGCAGGTAGCAAACCTTTTTCATGGAGTGAATTTCGTAAAAGACCGGATCTTACGATATATTATGTGCCAGAAAAATTTATCAATAGGCGGATCAAGCGACCCTTAATCCCGGAAGTGTACAACATTCCAAAGAAGTACATTATGACCCCTGGAAGTATCCCATAATTCCATGGGATACAGTAACATGTTTAAAATAGATGAAGCTTAAGATTCTTTCAAAGTAACGATATCAAATAGATTTTCCAAAAAGTTTTAAATATACCCCAATCGCATGCTGAATTTCCGCTGTCGATCAATATTGCCATACAATATTGTTGCAATGTTGTAGTAATATTGCGCGGAAATTTTTAAAAAGTTTCGAAAACCACGAAAGAATCGATTATAATTTTTGTTGTTGTTTATAATCGAGCAAACATCTATTTTTTTTACCTAAAGTCTCAATTTCCGCGTGACATTTCTGCAACGTTGTATCAACATTGCCGAAAATATTATTATTGCCAATTTCGTCATGCAATATTGCGTGTTGTTGTATATATCTGGTATATACGCAAATATATACTTGGATCAATATTTTAAAATGAATGCAGACACGTCATTTACTTCGGAATTTAATTATTTAATTTGAATTCTAAAAATAAAACAAAGATATCGTTAAAGGAACTTCTATTTTAGTTTAGATTATTGAAAATATCTCACTTTTCGAACATTATACATTCTGCATTTGAATTTGAAATTACATTAAATGAAATCCGCATTAAATAATAAATTTTGTTTAAATTCAATGCTTTCCAATTTTTAAATAGTCTGAATAGAAAATTTCCATATCTGGTCTTTAAATTACGGATTAAATAATTCTAAATAACCTTAAGGTAGGACGTTCCTAATTTTAAATTCATTGAAACTTGACTCTTACATTTTGAATACAGTGAAACCCTTTCTATTTTAAACGTTTTCGGTGCCTTTGTTGAAATACAAAAGCGTCTTCAATTCTTCTCTTTCAGCCTAAAATTAGAAATTATAGTAATTGAGGGTTTGCTAAATAAATAATAAGTGACTTTTTTCAATTTGGAATGGCTTTCACTGTGTCCTTTGCATTAAAAAATCTTTCAATATTGAATTTGTATAATTTAGAATCGTTTAGAATCGATAGAACGCTTGATTCAATTATTTTAAACGCTTCCGAATTCTGTAAACTCTATTCCAATATTGTAAATTTATATCAATTTTCAGAGTATTCTTTTCCTTTTTTACTGAAAATTTGCAGCAAGAAGCAAGATTTACATTAATCGATCCCTGATCTCTTTCTCTTTCAGGTTCTGTACTGCGACGCGTGCAGAGAGTCCTGTCATCCGAAAAGGGGACCCTTAGCGACCCATAATCTGGGTCCTCCGCGGGGCAGATGGCAGTCGAATGGGGGGAAAAGTGTTCGAGGTTCTAGCCACGACGGAAACCTCGTGTGTCCCGATCACAACGGCGAATCCGTGGGTCTTTATTGTGCTCTCTGCAAGATATCCGCCTGTTCAAATTGCCTGAGAGATCGACATGCAGCCCATGCCCTCGATGTTCTACCCTTGGCAGCAGCTTGCAAGGCCCAAAAGGTACGTGCCATCTCTTTGTTATACATATACATTCATAGATTCGACCAAAGAACACCCAATTCGTCTTGTTTGACTTTATAGATTGTTCAGCTTACATAAAAGTCTGGTCGTAATTGGTTCTATTCTTTAGAGAAGGCTAGGAATAAACATTTTTAGATCAGAATATCAGTGTTTGGGAGTAACGCGTAACTTTTAATCACGTTATTTTTAATGACAGATACTTTTTTTTTAGTAACTGGAAATAAATATGAGGCAAGGGTAAATTATTTTTTTAAACTGACACTAGTTAAAGTACACATATCATGAATTTCTATTCATGCTGCGTTACTTTTCGCAAATATATATATATTTTTGCACAAGTAGATTCTGAAAGAAAAGCTTAGACGAGGTACAGAGTTTATGCTACTCTCTTTGAATCCAATTTAGGAATCCTTTAAAATCCTATTAGAAGGCTTTTGAAAAGATACTTCAAGGAAAAATTTGCCTGAATTATTCACGAGCGTATTATGTAAATGCATATTTAATTTCATAAATATTTCCCTTTTTATTTAATTACTTTTGGTTCTTGTTTCTTTTGTCTTTATTGGTAGCCTTCCAAAAAGTGATGTTTTCCTAACCGAAACACAGGTTTAATAAAATAACATACTCTTTTACATAATGAAATAATGAAATGTCTCCTTCAAAACAATTTTTTCACCGCAGGGCCTGGGAGTAGCAAATTGAATTCAGCTGGCGTTCTCATAAGGGATTTTTTTAACGCGAAGCGGAAAGAATGAATTCAGCAGTGGAATAATCGAGTGGGCTAGAGTTACAGAAAGTAAGGGTTTGAAACCGACGATATTTCTGGCGCATAATTACCGGCTCCCGTTAAAATCTCCGTGGCGAATAACGTGCTTGTTTGAAACTTTATACCACCCAGATCGCGAACCCAAACCAGAAAGTGGAGAATGGGCAAAGTGGTTCACGTGGAAAATACTTTGGTGATCCAGAGGTGTAGCTCACAATGGCCGTTTATATATATATATATATATCGATTAAAAATTTTAGACCACATTGATATTATACATATAATGTGTAGTTAAGCAATTATTCAGGACAGGATGTCCTACCAACCATAACTCCATTGTTCATTCGCACTGCAAACGAGATCCGAAGTAATAATTTCTGCTTGGTTGATGATATGATAATAATAAGCAATGATGAGCTGTCGTAATTGCATTGAAACAGGTTTTTACCGAACTTTTCAGCCAAGTTATCAAGCTCAACAGCACGTGAAATTATTCGACAATAATTCTTCCGCTTCTCCAGATCTTTCTTCAAAATAAGAAAACTAAAAAAATTGCAAAAACTTACGGGATTTAGTTTCAAAGGATTACAAGAGGTTTTCCAGAATAAAAAAAAAACAATTATAAAGAGTTTCAAAAGTTTTAAGAAATTTTCGGATTGCAGTCATTTTGGGGATTTAAAAATTTTGTAAAGGATTTAAAACGAGTTTATATAGTGTTTAAAAAAATTGCAAGGCCCCCTTTGAAGGCGTCATGTAGGTTGCTATAAGAAAGCCAATAAAGTAGCCCTCTGTGGAGCCCAGCTAGGCCCTCTATGAAGTTCATTTACGACCCACGAACGTCCTAAATTTTTTAAATTTTGGTGAGAGAGTTAAATTTAGTCATTAGCAATTATAAAACGTAACTTTGTGGCTAGTATTATAAAGTATCTTTAATCGCAAAAAGCATTGGTTAAAAGTAAAAGTATATTATATTATACTTTCCCAATACTGATTCCCAAAAAATATTTTAAAAGTAAGATAAAAAAGTATTTTTTAGGTAGGACCCAGCTGGGCTTTTTCAGTGTAGACTTATAAATTTTTTGAAAATTGTGGTAGTCATTTTAGGTCCCAGCAAGGGCCCAATTCTCATTCTCTTTTTCTGGTGGCTGGGCAGTTTCCACATGGGACTGAGGAAGAAATTTCAGGCATCCAACGATCTAAAAATTTAAAAACATTTTGTTAACATAGCACTATAGTAATTTAATTTGAATAGGAAATTACAATTAAAAATGTATAGGTAATCAAAATAAAAAGCTTTAGTAAAATCGCGCTAATCTTTTGCAGACATGAACTCTTTTTTCCCTTTTCTAAATTGAAAATTCGATTTTAAGTTTTTCTCTCTTGACGTGCCATAGGCCTATATTGTTTCTTAGCATTGACCTCGAAATTCTTTGTTCTGAGTGTGCATCACGATGAGAGACAGGGGATCTTCATTGGTGGTGCAATATGTCGATTGTTCGAACGACAGCTGGTGTCGATATCGCGTGTGACGTGGGTGTGTCTGTCAATTCAAGCCACACTTTGACCTACACAGCACCTGGTCACTTCCTGGCACATGGATCCTGCCTCCCCTGAAGAGAATCATTTCCTCTGTGATCAATCTGATAAATTGCTAGTCACCCAGTCACACCAGCCTGGTTCCATTCGCTAATTGATTACTGAATAGACACACTCTGCAATCTGCATACCCAAATAAATTCAATTTCAATTCTCTTTTGCAAAAAAATCTATTCTTTCTGTTTCTCTATGAATTCCTCAATTTCAATTTTCTGCAGTGAAAATCACTCACAGAAAAACTAATGTTCATTAATTTAATTTCTGTCAGGCTTCAAAGCACTTTTATACCAGGGGGGTTCTGAGCTCGGTGAGTCTTAATTGATTGCTTTTTTTTATATTCTCATCAGAGATTTTTCACCAACGATTATGGCTTTACCTATAAAAAACGCTTTTTGAAAATTAAAAAATTCCATTCTCCGTGCAAAAATTGCCCCATTAGCCTTATTTAAAATAGGGTTCTGACGAGGCCCTGGTCGGGATTTCTATTTTCAATAAAAATATTTTAATATAATTAGGCATTTATCGGACAACGAAATAGTAGTAATATCTCATTAATACCAATGTTAGGTTGGTACTCCTACCTTATTGTAGTGTAATAAAACTGAGATATTGTTGATAATGAAACAGGGCATCGAAGAGGTTTCCACGTCAAACCCATATACCAGATAAAAATAAACAATTTCTACAAATTTTTCTTTTCAATTTACTTAAAAATGTTATAAATTTAAACATTTTTTAGAATACTTTAAAATCATTTGAAATCTCTTGAAATACTTTCAGATATCTTGATAATATCTTTGACATTTCTTGTAAATCGTTAAATTTTATGGTATTTATTTAAAAATCCTTTGCAAATTTTTCGTATCATTAAAAATCCCTTAAATTTCGACGATCTCAACAGGTTTCAAAACATTTTTTAGAAGACTTAAAAGAAATTTTTAAAAATTGTAAGTTAGATCTAAAGATTTCAATGAAATTGAAGAGATTTAAAGAGAATAAAAAAAATTTCTCACTTGTGGATATCAATAAATTTATTAAAAAAAGAGATTTAACAGATTTTAATGAATCTAAAAGTATTTTTTATGTTTTTAAATTACTTGAGAATCTTTAAAGCCTTTTAAATTTTTTAATAATACCTTAAAATAACTTGCCATCTCTTCAAAATCCCAAAAATCTCTTGAAATCCTTTAAGATGTCTTGAAATTTTTTAAATCTTGTGAAAATTCTCTGGAGTTATTTTAAAATCCACTAGAATTCTTTAATATCGTTTAAAATCTTTTTAAATACTTAACAGAATTTTGCAAATTACTGGAAACACATCTGAATTGTTCTAAAATTCTATAAAAATTCTATAAATCACTGCAAATCTTTTTAAAATCCTTGAAAATTTATTAATATCTTTGAAAATTCCTTGAAATATTTTTTAAAAATTGTGTATTACTTTAAAATCTTAAAATTCCCTGAGGTCTTTTGAAAATTTTTAAAAACTCCTTAAAACCACTTGCAATTTTTTGAAATCGAATTGCGGAAATCTATTTTCGGTTTATTACTATCTCTTTTTTAAATTGAGATTTAAAAAAAATTAACTATAGTTAAGTAATCACATATTAAAATAATTAATCCAAGAATAATTTTGTAAACTTGATGGAGTATTGGCCAGTTTTGGAAGTTCACTGATTCTGAGTGACTCTTTTCTCACGATTTTAATCAGTGAAAAATCCACGGGAAATCAATGAAAAGTCACTGAAATTTTCATTAACTATCAGTAAACTACTGATTTCAGTGGATTTTTCACTGATTAAAATCGTGAGAAAAGAGTCACTGAGTGTCCCCACCAGAATTCCATTCAAATTTCAGCACGGGACCAGGTACGAAAAAATATTGAGGAACAGAATTATTGATCTTCAAAAGATTCAAAAGTTTTCGTTTTAATCGTAAAAAATACTATTATTGAATCAGTGACTATTTTCTCACGATTATAATCAGTGAAAATTCTACTGGAAATCAGTGAAAATCCATTGAAATTACAGTGAAAGAAAACTTGAAAAGAGAATTAATGAAAATCCGTGAAATTTCACTGATTCAATATTAAAGAGCACTTGTTTTAATTATAGAATTTATTACAAAGGTACAGAAATGTATACAGAAAATCTAGCGCAAATATTAAATCATCTGATTTAATATTTTATTTAATTAAGGGATTCGGCAGATTATTTCCGGTTGGAATAATACAGTTCTTGGTTATGCAGCACGGTAACATATTTAATGAAAATTATTGCCGTGACGATTACTTCGCACGTTGGGATTAGGGTTCATTCCAGGTATATAGGAAGATCCTGTAAGTGAGGATAGTAGGCTAATTACTAAACTATCGAAACCCGTTGCGTAGGGGAAATTCTCTCTCACATACATGGTGCAACCGCAACTATTGCTCGCTCGTACATCAAAATTAATATGCAATATAGCATTTCGCCCAATCTGCGGGGCCCGCACCACCACACGCTGATAGGAAAATTAATGACCACCGGATAAATTGACCTTATGTCGAGAGGCCCGGTGAGAGTGGAAATAATTCTGCACCGAAATGTCACTCGAGATGCAAAGCGAAGTGTATTTCCATGAGGGAAATGGCTACAAATGGCCTTTATTAACAAAGAGATATTCCAGTTTCATGTTAATCATTTCGAGTTCGAATAAATCCTCGACTGTGCACAATGCACATACGTCAATAATGTAAACACGGGCGTCTGTGAGGTTGAAGAAGAGAAATTGTGAGAAAAAAATGGAGTTATTTAAAACTCATTATGGTAAATACCATCATGCCCTTATAAAAAATCAAAACAGTGGATTTTCACTGAAATTTCAATCTTAAATCAATGATTTACCCAATCAGAGTTCAAGTCTAATTTGATTGGGTAAATAAGTGAAATATGAATGAAATCAAATTATGGAAACTATTTTAAAATCTAGGATTTTTAAAATGTCTGCAAAAAATAACTCAAACTTAATCTGATACAGGTGATTGAATTAAATCTGAAATCGAGAATAATTCGAGACTATTGAAGTTAATTTATGTGTAATTCTGAATTATTATAAAGTTTATATATAACATCTATATTATATATCCAATCTTCTTTTTCTCGTGAAATATGATGTCAGCTTTTCAAGGAGAATTTTAGAATCACTAATTGACGATTGAGATTAATGTAGTTAGGACTGTCATAGTTTGACTGGTGAATGGCAACGGATTTCACGAATTTGACAAAGTGTATGTGATGTAAATAGGCTAGACCTATAGGAGAGTGCATTAGGGGGTATATTCGATAACTTGGTAATTGGCTGTAAATAGGCAGCTCTAGGCCTTGTTCCTGACCCTTCACCGCTGCCCTATACGTACCTGGCATTAATGGATTGTTCGCAAAGTGAACGCTCGTATTAACACCCTTGCATGCTCTCTGCTCAGTACCAAGTACAAAATGATCCAAAAGTCGAGTGCCCCTAATAATCATTTCATTAATGAACATTCCTAGAGAAAATCGCACTCCGAATATTTTTTTTAGGGCAACTTTCCTCTTTAAATGCACTAGCAACTTTGATTTCTCGTTTTTCCATTCCGTTACTATATGAAGATTCAGAGAATTCTAAAAAATGTTATTTCAAGTCACAGGATTTTAACATGATGCAAAATAATTCAGAATTTTTAATTTTTGGACTATAAAAACTTGTGATTCGTTGTTTAATTAATAAGTTCCATAAAATTTCAGAAAAATCATTTTAACATCCTATAAGTCTAGTGATATTTGTTTAAATGTTGTAAAATCTCCTGATTTCTTTAAATATCGTTGAATCTTTTAAAATTAC
>JAUESI010000035.1:83694-106195 GCA_032275145.1 Synergus laeviventris
TATCCGAAATTTTCTATTTTGCGGAATTTTGTTGGATTAAGAAAGGATATGAGAATTTTTAAAAACATATCGATAGTATTTTTATTTGAACAAGAAATTACAGTTAATAGAGTAGGTTTATTACAAACAAATTAATTATTAATTTACTAATAATAATTATATATAAAACACACATTATTCGTAAGTAACTTTCATTACACAGTAGCAAAGTCCAATTTATGGCTTTGAGCACCCGAATATTTTTTACAAAAGTCTCGACTATATTCTGGTGATTGTGGTTTGTAGCTATACTCAGAAGATGGAAGCCAGTCACTTGACTTCGACTCTTGTTTCTTCGGCATACTTACACTTCCGACGTCTTTGAAATAACCATTACCTTTATCATCGAGTACTGCGAAATTCTCTTTAGGATCAGAGAAATAGTTATTTTCTGAATAAATCTTAGCTTTATAACTGATAGTATAGCCTAAATGACAGTTGTTAATATAATTGTTATAAACATGGAACTTTCCAAAACGCATCAAACCTGGCGCACGTGAATTAAGAGTATCAAAATTATTGTACATCATAGTCATTCGAGGTAAATTATTGTTCTGAGCAAGTCCAGCCGGATCATCTGATGGATAACCAAGTATCAAACCATAATAATGGTTTAAAAACTTACAGTGGCTAACTGTCACGTAATCAACAGATGAGACTTTTAGTAACTTT
Source organism: Synergus laeviventris (assembly GCA_032275145.1). Lineage (NCBI taxonomy): Eukaryota > Metazoa > Arthropoda > Insecta > Hymenoptera > Cynipidae > Synergus > Synergus laeviventris. Next base: position 84,406 of record JAUESI010000035.1, read on the forward strand.
CCTAAGTCCTTATGGTTTACTTGCTGTCCATCAAAAGTGCAATGATCTATCCAATAACGTTCACCATGGTCTAAAATTAACTGCGTATCACCGTTGTCTATATTTTGGACATTATGTAGGAAAACCAGATTTTGGAAAATGATATTGCTTGATTGAGCTGATGAGTGTAGATATACGTTATTGATAGTATTTGCATTCCAAGAACCAATTATGGATTTGTTAGCTCCCAATAAAATAATTTCCATTTTAGGTGAAACAATATTTGCAGTTATGATTAGAGTACGAGGCGTTGCATCAGTGATATATTTCTTTAATTCCGCAAGATTCTTGACAGTAACTACTGGTCCATTCCAACCTCCAGTAGTGCCTCCTTTTTTTGCAAAGCCCGCCATTCCCGACAATTTTGAAGTTGGATAATTTGCGTTTCCTGCATCAATGACGACAGGAATTGCCTGAACAACATATAAAATAGTATTAATCATTTGAACAATTTAGAACATTTTTTGTTGACTTTAATGTTTCATTAATTTTCTCTCTAAATGTAGTTTAGCTCTGAATACTTGAATATATTGACATAATTCGTGAAAAGTTAAGGAATCTTCCAGAATTTAAAAATATTTTATCGGATTTCAAAGACAAGAGATTTAATTAGTTTCAAAAGATTTGATTAGATATTATGAGAGACTGTTAAAAAATATTTATAGTATTTTAGTTTTAATAGAAACTAGCATTGGAAAATTAGATTATTAGAAACAAACGTCTTTTAAAAGCTCCAAGTACTGAATATTCTCAAAAATTTTCAAAAAATTATATAATGTATTGAAATTGAATAATCTTACCAAGAATAAGGAGAATAACGCAATATGCATTTTCCTTTATTGAGCACGTTACTTAATTGTAGATAAATAATTAACTTTTGGGTTGAACTCTGTACACAAGTCGACAATCGCTAACAGTATTTTGTACAATCAATTATTTCGTTCACTATATATATGCGCGTTAAACCACTGATTGGTAGATGATTAATAGGTTTTCTCTGTTGATTAATAGATAATGCTATTACGAATAACAGGTGTTGAATCTTAATAGGGTTCCCACCTAATATTTTTTATTATTTCCTTACATATGATTTTTGTATAAACAATTAAAATTAAATACAAGCTTGGCCATTCATAAATTTTGACAAAGTATCTTCAACATTTGTTAGTTTGAGTTGTAAATGTGACGGGTTTTAGATATGTAAAATAATAATGCATATTAATTCTCTCTAGAAATGCACTTAATCTTGTAGTTAACTATATATGGAGAAGGAAGCATTGAAATCTCAAACGTAAGATTTCACTTCGTCTAAAAAAAATCAGTTTTAAATCTTGCCGTTCGTTCTTTCTAAAAGTTCTTGGATCTTTGATTCACAAAGTTTATACCAAAAATGTAAACTTTAATTCGTGACTGCAAAATCTATTTTGAATAAAAATAAGAGTTCAGATTTTTAGATATTATTTGGATACTTGAAAAACTAAATTACATAAAAACTGCAACAGGTCCTTTTTCTTTCCGCTCCTAAAATTTGAACGTCATTAAATTTCTTAATTTTTGAAAATAATTAGAAACCATTTTATGCGATGAAATTTAAAAAAATTAGGTCAAACATATGCAGATCTGTGAAATAATATAATTTAATTAACAAGATTTCTTATCTATTTACTACGTAAGAATAAATTATGGTATCATTTGTGTAAATACGAATAAGATAATGTCTATACCAAATATTAATTTATAAAATTTTGTAAGAATTAACCTGAAAAAAATTAGTTATAAAAATTTTCCATGATAAAATTTTCAAAATATTTCACTAATGTTTTTTAAAATCTGAAATACTCTTCAGAGAAGAATCCTAAACTTTCTTTCACGTGCCTGCGAAGTATTCGTATTTAAATTTGTGTAAAATTTCACCCTCCCCGTTTTTGTCTAATGTCCAAGTTTTGAGACGATTTGAACTCGAGAAACAGGAAGGAAATATATTTAATTGAAAAATATAATGAGTATAGTAAACTGATGGTTTACTAGAAATTCTTTATTATCAATAAATGAAAACATACACGTTGCACATTAATCTTGACTAGAAAAATCATTTTTATTAATAACCACCAAAGACCAAATTCGATGTTTGAACACCAGCATATTTGATACAAAAATCTCGACAGTATTGTGCCGTTCCAACTGTATATTTGTAATCCATAGATGGGAGCCACGTATCTAATTTAGAGATTTGGTTTCTCGGCATACTCACACTTCCGACGTCTTTGAAATAACCATTACCTTTATCATCGAGCACTGAGAAATTCTCTTTAGGGTCATCAAAATAGTTATACTCTGAGTAAATTTTACTTTCATAACTGATGGTGTAGCCTAAATGACAGTTGGAAATATAATTGTTGAAAACGTGGAACATTCCAAATCGCATTAAACCAGGTGCGCGTGCATTAATGTTTTCAAAATAATTGTACATAATAGTTATTCGAGGCAAATTATTGTTTTCGGCAAGACCAGCAGGATCGTCTGATGGGTAACCAAATAACAAACCATACATGTGATTCTGAAATATGTTATTGCTGATTGTCACGAAATCAACTTTTCCGATCTTAAGCAATTTCCCCTTGTCATGTTCGTTTATTCTGTTTCCATCAAAGATACAATGATCTATCCAGTAACGTTCACCATAATCTAAAATCAACTGTGTATCACCGTTATCGATATTTTGATCGTTGTGTGTGAAAATCAGATTTTGAAAGATGATATTTCTGGATCTAGGAGATGCTTTTAAGTATATATTGTCAATGATATTTTCATTCCAAGAGCCGATGATAGATTTGTTGGAACCCATAATAAGTATAATTTTGTTTAGTGAAGATAGATTTTTAGCTATGACTAAAGTCCGAGGGGTTGCATCATTAATATACCGCCGCAAGTCTGGTATATTATATATATATTGTACAGGTGCATTCAAACCACCCGTTGTGATTCCTTTTTTAGCAAATCCCACCATTCCATTTATACCGGTATCAGGGTACGAAGTGTCTGCTGCAGCAAAGATAGCTCCAAATGTCTAAAAAAAAATATCACTTTATTTCATAAAAACTGGAAGTCTGGAAGTGAGTGTATATAATTTAAAAGATTTTCAAATATTTTTGTAGGTATTTTATAGGAGCTTGCAGAAGATTTATTTAAAGGGATGCCTTGAAATACGTAACCGCAACCATTTTTTATGATATAGGAAATATTTATTATTGCGAATGTGAAATTGATGAAACTAAATTTGCTCTTATTTTGAAAATAATAATATTGCAAATTTTAATATTTGTTAGGGAGATTCAAATTGTTATAATCTTACCAAAATTAGCGATAGTGTGACCTGCATTTTGCTTCAATGAACAGTTGAACACCAACACTATATAATTTTCAAAAATAGTTAAAATAACTTTTTAGCCAAGAACACTTCTAGATGCATTGGTGATCAAAATCCGTTTGAAAAATAATTTGCAAATTCAGTTTATATAAACATATGTGTCCATTTACAAAAAATCCTTACAAACAATGATTTAAAAAAAGCTTCTGAATACATAACATAATTCCCAAATTAAGGTTATATAAACATTTGGCTTCATTTACACACTTAATTTTTATGAGAATTATTAAGATAAGATTGATAAAGTGACGTTAGGGCAGTGAACTTAGTTTGCCTTGAGAAAGGCATTTGAGAGGAATCCTTCCTAGAAAAGGACAATCCTCAAAAATTAACAGGAAAAGTTTATATAGCATATTGTATAGAGAAAAAATTACATCAGAATAAGATTTATTTCTCTCGGTGTAGAAGCGATAAAATCGCTTGGAAGTGAACAGAAATGCATGATAACCCCTTTTAATTCGAACTTTTTTTTCCTTTCTTCTGAAAAGTTGGCAAAAATTAGATATGCACGTCGTGCTATCTGTTAAGCGACGAAATATTGATTTATAGCTACAATACAAACTTTCGAGAAATTTATGTCATATTGATTGTTTTAGTCATAAATATAAATTCAATTCATTCAATTTTTGCGTAATAAAAATGTCAAAACAAGTAATAACAATGGTTATCTCTTTCATGATTTCTTGTTACATGCCATGGAAATTTACAATTTGACAATTAAGAGCATGTATTACTTATCGTTTTCTTTGAAATTATCTGCTGCGAAAAATTAATTTTAATTATTTGTAACAAGCCTTAAGTCACGTGACTTATACACGGAAAAATTATTATCAATACTTTACTTTACTGTCATGTGTTTTTGGATTCTAAAGTAGTTTTCGAATTCTTCTCTGAAAAGTATTTCGATAACTAATTGTTTCTGTGTAGTACAATATTTTTTTGCTCAATATAAAATTCGACTCAAGTTCGTTCAGTTTGTATAATATTAATTTGAGAAAGCTTTCGTTTTTTAAAATAAAAAAAAACCTGAGTTATTTAATAAGTTATCTATAATTTGTCAACAATGCAATTATATTTATTCATGATGATGAAATAATGCGTATAAGACCAATGGAATGGTTTTAATCAGTGTGAGCTGTACTTTTCCAGATTCAAATAAGTCATAGTTCACAATATCTAATGAGTATTAAAGCATTGACCACGACCTTCAGAAGATCAGTTGTTTCTACTTTATTCATTCAGCAAGTAAGAAATTATTGAAATGAGAGACTTAAAATTTCTTACCCCACAACAAAAAGAATATTACAAGGAAAATGGATTTATTAAATTGTCGGGAGTGTTCACCGAAAAGGAAATGAAACAATTTTCTGAGGTCTACAATGAACTATTTGAGAGGAAGAATAAAGAAAACAACCTTGAAGGTGCATGGTCTGGAAACGAAATGAAGAAAATTTCAGAAAATATGGAATACTCAGTAAGACTTTATTTTTTATCGTTAATTAAGTACCCTAACCTCTTTTTTCGTAAATGCAATTAAAATTCAATTCAATTAAAATTCACGTCGCAAGTGCCACTTGGATTTCCAAGAAGTTATCAAATTAAAATTATTCACTGAAGTTCTTTATACTTGAAATCGATTTTAGTACCGGCTTTAAAAAAAAAAAATTAGGTCTTAAATTGATTTAAAATTTAAATTACAGGTGCAGTCCATTCATAATCTACAAATGCATAGTGGAGTCTTTACGCAGATCATAACGAATTCAAAACTATTGGATGCCTTGGAAGACATCATGGATACTGAAAATATTTTACTACATCACACTAAAGCTCACATAAAACCTCCGGAGAATGGCGCCCCATATTTGATGCATCAAGACTATCACTATTTTCCTTTTAAAAAACATTCAATGCTAGCTGTTTTCCTCCACATCGACGACACCACCCCCGAGAACGGAGGGTTGGCTATCTACCCTGGTAGTCACAAATTAGGACCTCTTGAAGACTTTGGGGGAAGAGAAACTGATGAAAAGTTCCACTGGGTTGACCCCAAACGTTATCCTCTTTCAGAAGCTGTGCCAGTCTCTGCTAAAAAGGGCGAGATTGTTATATTCTCGTACCTTACTTTACACGGTTCCTATTTAAATAAATCCACGAAAACGCGCCGTATGTTTTTAATACAAGTGAGAGACGCTGATGATGATCCTTGTAAAGATGTTCATAAGTCTCCATGCCAAGGACTCGTTCTACGAGGCAAGAATGTCAAAAGAGATGCTACACTGGCTAATAGATTTGTTCATTAATTAAATTGGATTAAATGCTAAAATAAATAATTTAAAAAAAAGATTCCACTCCATTTGAATTAGTGAGAATTTGATTCAGTGAATTGGTATTGTCATGTTATTAGCAGATTATTAGCCTGTATGGTTTATTTAACAGATTTTAGACCATTTACGAGAATTGTTAAGGATTATCAAGAATTTTTAGTTATTCTATGAGATTTTAATTGTTAACATCATGAAAAAAATTGTTGAGATTATTGCTTTTGCTTCGCCACTTTGTGAAAACATCAATAAACTATAATCTCGAGCTAACAAAGTAATAATTTATATCTTTTTGTCAGAATATTTGCGAATGCATCATAACATCATCTTACCTGGAAAGATAATGATGATTTATTATCAGAAAATTAAACTCAACCATCAGGGCCACAACAAAATTTCAACTCGAAGTCAGGCAATGCCAATAATGAATCAATCCACAGGTGTTTTAAAGCGTCATAAATGAGTAAATAAATTTCATTCAAGATTAAGACAAATCACGCGATTCCTATTTGCTATAGTTGCTTTTAGGGATATCACATATTGCTAAAAACAATTATTTCTACATATTTTAACAATAAAAATAGTTTATTTAAAAATTGACATGTACATGTATTTAAAAATTGATTATATACAGAAGAATATTAGGAATAATTACAATACTATGATTAACACTTTTTAAAATACATATGGTGAGCAAGGAAATTGTATGAATTATTTTTTCAAATAAAACATACAAAAAAGCCTCAGATTTCGATTGTCTTCCTTGATCTTTGAAAATAATGAGAAGTGAAATTACCTTACGTTCTAACACTTACAGATCCGATCATTTTATTCTTGGATGTTATCAATGGATGAATTGTTTTCTCATACTTCGTACCAATTCGGGCGCTATTTTCATTGCTAGTCTATAAATACAAGGAAAATCATATATAACAATAAATTAAAATTGATGGACCTGATGAATTATTATAACTGCAAATTTGTATAATCCCAATAAATTCCATAAAATAAAAATAATTAAATATATAAAAATTGCATTTGAAACTTACGGTAGCAGAGATATTCTTCGTCGATGGCATCTTCCAGACTTATAATATCCTGCCCGACATCTTTTCGTCTGTTTGTGTACCAATTCTGGTTTTTCTTCTGGTAAAGCTTCAATTTCTGTCATTAAAGTTGCACTTGGTGCTTCTTCCGTAACATTTGCGATTTTCTCCAACAAGTTTGCAGGTTTATCCTCAACTTTCAATTTTGTTAAACTCGTTTCATCTGTAAAGTTCACATTAGTATACCATGGTTATAAAAAAAAAATAAAAAAATAAAATAAATGAGCCTGAGAGACGTAATATATAAACAATATATAACTTGATTTACCTGTAGTACTTGCAATTGTTGTTGTAGAATTTTCAAGTATTTGAATTGTTGTTCTAGATGAAGAAGAAACACTTTCAGTAGTTATATTATTTTGTAAACTGGATGACGAATCTTCTGGTGTTTCGGTCGGTTTGCTTGAAGTTGTTGTGGGTGGTTTGGTTGGTTTCACTATTGGCTTTATTGTGAAGTCTGCATAATCATAAGCATAGTCGTAATTCTGTAACAATAAACATACCGCTTTTTTACAAACTGTTCTCAATTCTATTTGTACACGAGTTTTTAATATGCCTTTTGACATATTTTGGATAGAGAATATATAGCATTTTCTTCTGAACAGTACAGACTACCATATTTTAATATATGTGCATTTAAAAAAATTGACAGTCGTTCTTTCAATGAAATTACCGTGTAGTCATCAAAGATATCTGATTTTAGTAGAGCGATGATTTTCACATCTTTGAGATCAATTTGCACATTGACATCGCCTTCTTGACGCTGATCGTACTTAGCAGGGCTGGATAGAGCCAGCCAACCTTGACAAGTGAACAAGACAAGTCCATAAATTAGCGGAAACATGATGTTAACAGCTTCTTCTTCAAGATAACTAGTTAATAGTCAGCGGAAATAATATGAAAATAAATAAATGAGCGCGGTAAATCGGAGAACTTGCTGCCACCGATGAAGACGGACTTGTCTTTACTGCTCGGATGGTTTAGTTGAGTCTGACAACTCCACAGGTGAATACGTGATCCAGCTTCTTGAAACCGGTATTTTATCCTGGGCTTCAAGCCAAGAGTCAAGAGACTAAAGACTAAAGCTTGAATACATATAACCGGTCAATGCTCCATGAATTGATGCTCTTGACATTGTAAAATATTCTCCTTCGAACATTATTATGTTCAAGGTCATGAGGAAGCAAAACGAAATCTTTCTCCGTCAATAACAGCCGCTCATACACGCATATATAATTATTATCCTGTCGTAACTTCTCGAAGACTACCACTTAAAACGAAGCTGTTTAGTCTTGATTGCAACCAGTCGAGATTGTGGTTCCCTTTTCGGGTCAATGTACGTTACCATCACATCGAGTAGAAGGCATTTAACAAAATTTTAATGATGAAGGAAAAATTTCTGGGTACAGCCATATTAATGCTCTGTTCATTTCATGGGACAAAAAAAACTCTTCAAAGAATCTACAGGTTTCTCTATTTTAAACAAGCTTACAAGCCTCTCAAAATACTTTTCAAATAAATTTAAAGTAAAATGTTCACTTTGGTCAGATTTGGTACACTGGAGCGGGATCTGAAATAGTAAATACAGCGATGTTCCCTCTGGTGGCTAAATGTGACACTAAAATAACGGGGTCGTTTTTCAAAGGCTGTGGCTATTCAGAGATTTCAAAGTGAAATGTAAATATTTTTATTAAGGGCATGTGTTACTTGCAATATGAGCAAATGTAGATTACCAAAGATATCTTTGAGATTACCTAGGTTTTATTATACAATTTTTACTTTTTAAAATAAATAATAGTGCACATCGGTCGAGAAAGTAAACGCATGGACGGCTATTCACTATTATTTTTTTTGTAAAAGTAAAAATTGTAGAAAAAACCTGGGTAATCTAAATTTGCTGATAAGGTAAGTAACACATACCCTTAAAGGACGATCTAAAAACAAAGTTCAGTCTTAGAAAAACTAAAAGATTTTGCTCTGTATTCCGATGTTCAAGCAAGGCTTGCAAAACCCCAGGGGTTTGGTTAATACAATTTTAAAAAAGTTCTACTTCAAATTTCGAAAATACTTCTTATAGTTTGATGAAATAAATTTGTATTTGTTTGACAGTACAACCTAACCTCAAAGTTCCAAAGTTAATTATTTTTATTATTTAATATTGAAGAGAATATACTTTTTTCCAATACCTTTTCGTCATTTTTGGCATACTAAACGCGAAAAAAATTTTAAAAACATATATGTATCAGTTGCAAAGTAACCCCGTTGTTGCCGGCCATCTTGTTTACCTCTCCCCCTTTGACGTCATCATTTCAGATCCCAATACCCTGATTTTTCCAAGTTTTTCAGGTGAGAAGATACTTTAAAGGACTCACAGTTTTGCATCACAACAATTTATTATTTACACTTAATCTTATTTGGAAATAAAATATACAATACGGATACAGTCGAGTATTTTAATCTGCTTCATGCCTAAACCTATAATTCTTCTCACAGCTTATCACAGTAGTAAATTATATTCTATTAACTATAGCGGAGTTTCTAACGCTCGAAGCTTTTTGTGAAACAATCCACGTTAAAAATATATTTTCATTTTCGGAAGAAACAATTATAACGATTTTTTAAAATTCTTTTGAGACATATTTTCTTATCTTTAAAGGATATTTGGACTCAAAGCATTCACTTTTTACACATCTATACGTAACTTATTATGTCCATAGTAAAAACATTCCCGTTTTTTAAATCCTTTCTGCCCTCAATTTTCGGAGAATTTTCTACCAATGCCGTTGCTTTATTATCGGAACACTTTTTCGATTCGGACTTATTATAAAACTCGTGTTGCTGTTCGTTAATTTGTTGTGTTCTAAAGAATTTAGATTTTGAAGTTTCCTCTAACTGTTGAGATTTGTGAGGAAGAAAGTACTGAAGCTTCTGCCAAAACCATGGGTCGCCCCATTTGGCGTAAGTGTTCATACTTAAATAAGATTTCAACTCTGGGTCAAGATCATCATTTGGATCAATGTCACCGTACAAAATAACAACGACCCTTCCTCTTCCCTCTTTAAGTGCTTGGCTATGAGCTGCTCGGAATTCAAGTCGGCCCCATTCACTTTGCACAAAGTTTGGAGAAACAACAACAATTGTTCTTTTGGAATCATTGACGGATTTTGCAATCTGGGCTGGAATCCACTCGCCAGCCAGCCAATCACGGAAATGGATACAGAGTTTGAAACGCGCGGGACCTTCTTCAAGTTTTGGTACCAATTCGTTGATAACGAAGTCTTCGTCTTTGTGAGAATAAGAGATGAAAGCGTCGTAAAGTTTTTCTTTGTCGAGTTCTCCTTCGGTGACGAACCAGAGACACTTCTGATTAGCGTAGAGCCAGATTTTAATTTCTCTTTGGTGGTGGTAATATAAAATTGCTAGGGCGCAAAACACGAAACCGAAGACCGCTAACAGCAAACTTATTATCATGATCACTTCCATCGCGTTTGGACATAACTCGTTTAGTGTTATTGTTTTCAGTATGATATTCGAGTTTTGGCAAGTGATCTTGTCCACGTCTAGGACTTGGGATGTTTCCTTAAGCCAGCTGCTTTGAATGTAATGATAAAATTCGCGAGAGTCGCAGTCGCATTTCCAAGGGTTTCCACCGAGTGTTATTTTCTTAAGAGTGGTGGTGTCTTGAAGATGAGAGAGTACAGCTGGTGATAAGGTGTTGATCTGATTGTTGTGGAGTTCCAATGTCTGTAAAGAATTAACGTTCTGTTAGAAAAAGTCATATATCAAAACACACTTAAGGAGATAAAGAATATTTTGTATTAAAATAACTTTTGTATCTAAAACAAAATGAAAGGAACTTACCACAAGTGTTGGAGAAAATGCGTTCTTCGTTATGGTTGAAATATTATTATCTGACAGGAAAAGCTTGTCCACTTTGTCATAACCAGTTTGGTTCATATTTGGAATATTTTTGATAAAGTTGCCAGTGAGATTGACCTCGTTCTTATAATGAGCAGTGACAAAATTGCACATGGTTTTTGGTGCTTCGGTTAGATTTTTAAAGGCACAATCGAAAATAAGCTTATGTTCATAAGGCTTTATCCACCTTCTGCATGATTCGGGGCAGACTCCTTCATATTCCTCAATGTCTGATGCGATGCATCTATAATCCGTGGAATTCAGATCAGCGAGAAGAGTACCTTTGATTTCTTCTGGACTCAAGCATTCTAAACTTCCTACTTCTATTTGCATCATCCTCTGCAATTGCGTCCTTGATCCATCCAAATATCGGACGAAATCGTAAAGAAAGCAGTTGCATTGCAAAGGATTGTCGTTGATAATCATTTCTATTCGACTTCGTTGTTCGTTTAGAAAGCTTTTTTCAAAAGCATCACTCATATCAATCCTACTTATTTTGTTGTTAGATAAGTTTATGCGAAATGTTTGGGGATGTTTGAAATCCATATCAATTTCCTGTATAAAGTAAAAATAAAATCTATTATTCCGCTCGACTCTAGAATATTTCAAAAAGATTATTCATTGAAACTTTATGTGACAACTTACGCGTATTCTTTCTATGTGATTGTGAGAAAGATCGAGAGAGCTGAACATCTTGGGGGGCTGCGTAGTCCAGTCACTGAATATCCTAGTGATTTTATTGAATGACAAATTCAGTGTTCGTAATCTTTCACAGCGAAAAAAGACTGACAGCACCATATATTCGTCATCCAAAACTATAATATCCGATATATTATTGTGTGAGAGATTTATTTCCTCTACTTGTTCTAAAGCAATAAATGCAGTTTTGTCAATAATTGATACTGAGTTATTCTGCATTTGTAAATTCTTCAAGGATCTCAAACCTGAGAATAGTGAACTGAAAAGTAAAATATTCTATTAAATAATTCTATCAAATAAACATAAATAATAATTGAAAAAATTAAAGAAACTTACCTAGACAAGTTTCTAATGTGATTATAGTTCAAATCCAGTTCTTCAAGATTCTCATTTCCACAGAAAATATCGTCAGGCAGATGTTCAATCTGATTGTTGCTGAGAGACAATTTCTGAAGTTTCCTCAAATCCTCGAAAATTTTTTTAGGCAGAGTCTTTAAAATATTTTGATCCAAATAGATTTCTTTTATTTCATTTGAACCTTGAAAGACGTCTTCATGTAGACTTTCCAATTTCGAGCCATCAAGTTGGATAATTTGGAGACTCTTCAAGTTGTTAAAAAGTCCACTTGGTAAGGTCGTAAGTGACCGTTCAAATCGCAGCCTCACTGTATGTAGCTGTTGATTCTCTTGAAACAGACTCGCTGGTAAAAATTCAAATCGATTCCCTGACAAATTCACCACTTGCAAATTTTTCAGTTTGTCGAAAATTCCCTGAGGTAAGCTCACTAGTTGATTGTTATGAAGATCAAGAGTTCTCAACGAAACGAGACCATCAAAAGTAGCTCTGCTGAGTTCTTTTATTTCATTATTCCATAAATTTAGCAAGGTCAATTCTTTAAGACTCTTGAACGTGTCAGGATGAATGGACTGGATCTTGTTATGACCCAGTTCAAGATATTCAATTTCTGTGATTTCAGCAAAGGCGTCATGAGGAATCGTTGTTACATTGTTGTTTTGCATAAAAATGGCTTTAAGCTTTGACGAAGTAAGATTTTCCTTTGCCATTTTTATTGCTGACTGAAAACTTGACCAACTTGCATTATTGTTGCAAGTTATATGAAAAAATGAGCTAAAACTTTTTGTGTTGCAATTCCAACCAATCACGCCGGTTGCAAACAAGAGGACTGAAAGAATCCTTAAGAGCTGCATTTTGGAAATATTTCTAGTTTAGGGGAGCTGAAAATAACAAAGATTTAAATAATTAGATATTTATGGTGAAACGAAGTTATTGACATTTTAATATGATTTTGATGGAAAAAGCGCGCGCAAAACATACTAATATATAAAAAATATAATAATAAAAAAAAGTAACTGAAAATGCAACGCGTTCTTTATTTTTAAAAGTAACGCGTTACAAATTTTGAGTCAGTATCGGTAACGTTAACGCATTCGGGCAGTAACATTGTTTAACACTGTGTTTAAAGAATTTTATATTCAATAAACAAAAAATATTTTTCGATATTTTCAAAAATAATAGGGTTTTTTAATTACTAGTTAAAATTAATCAAATCTTTAAATATTTTCTGAAATATCTTATGAAATTCCTAACAATTTGTAAAAGTCTGTAAAAAATCTATTGAAACTTCTTAAAATTTCAAAAATTATTTTCGTAATCCCTCGAGATAATTGCAATAACTTTGTCGATATCTTTTGCTATTCCTAGAAATTACCTCTAAACCTAAATTAAAAACAATATGCACACTTACCCAACACAATTGCACTATATTTTTTAATTTTTCGTTTTGAAACCGAGATAAATTTTAACTTTGAAAATAAATGTCACACCACATAGTTTTCTCAAGAACACAACTTACACTTAAGGCAGGCTATACTTGAAATGAGTGAAAATTCTGAGTATTTATAAGAGGAAAAAGGGAATTGCCCCTTCCTTTATAAATGTGTCAACCAATTGGGTAAGGCCTGGCTTGTCCCTCAAACAACAGTAAAATGGAAAAGGGCCCATTGTACACCATATTTACTCAGGTAGAAATTATTGGGGACTTATAATTATGGCCTCTTATGTCCTTAATTATCAGAGGGGTTTTCCCCATGGGGAATTCCCAAAGGAAAGCTTTATCTGGTTTAGGTACACGCTGATTTACGATTCACCACCGAAATGAATATTTTACTGCTGAATATTCCCAAAATTAAAATTCTGTAATATTTTTCTTATTTTTTATAAAGAAAAAGAAATTTAATTTACAATATTTTAAGCTTTTAAAATTCGAGTGTAAAATAATTTTGTGACACAAAAACGGGTGAACTGTCATTTTTAACTTCGTCAACTAATTTAATTAATAAGGTTAATAATGTTAATAATTGCCTGATCTCAATTATAAATAAGAGTAATTAATTTTAAAATCGAATAAAAGTGAATCCCGACCCTCATCTCTGTTCCGACAATGCTCAGTTATAAAGGTTATAAAATATCTAAATCGGTAAGGTAGGTAACGGATATTTCATACGTGACCTTAAGAGTAGGTGATAATTACCGGAAAAGCAAAATTAGTTTCGCCATCTCTGGTTTTTTCAACTTTATCGTACGCGATAATCAATATTATTTGCTAAAACTAGTCTATTTACCTCCGTTTTGTACAGATAGAAGTAAAATAGTGAAAAATATTTATTATTACGAAAGAAAATTTTGCTCTTACGGTAAGTAACGTTCCCTTAAGGTCATGTACAACGTATAGATGCCTCAATTACCGGTAGGATAGATTCACTTTAAAATTCAAACGCTTCATCTCTGACTTCATCTTTAGAATAAAAACAATTACAAATTTTTACAAGAAAAAAATGTAAATGTTCTATTTTCCTAATTTTCCACATTTGACGTAAACTTCAAATATTTCAAGAGATTTCAAAGGATTTTAGGTAATTTAACAAGATTTACAGGATTTTAAAAAATTTTAAGTGATTTTCTGTAAAATTTCAAAGAATTTCAAAGAATTTCAAAGAGTTTAAGGATTGTCTAACGTTTTTACAAATTTTAAGACGTCTTAAAGGATTTCAAGAGATTTTATGTGATTTTAGATGGCTTCAAGACTTTTAAAAAGATTAAAACAAAAATTTAAGAGTTTTCGAAAATACTTTAAAAAAGGATTTCAATACATTTTAAAAAATTTGACAAGATTTCAAGAGATTTCAAAGGAACGATAGATTAATAAATATTTAAAAAAAATAAATAAAATTGGAATTGTAATCTTGCACTTGTATTGAAATCCATTGAATGCGTTAATACAATCTTTCATCTTTTTTTCTAATGAAAGTAAAAATACTCTTAAAATTAGATCAGAATTAGATTAAGTCGTATAAGTAATATTATAATTTATTTATAAAAATAAATACTCCAACAACATGCTTCGAATCTCACCGTGGACGTTAAAATTATTTATATTGTAGCAAATAATGTATATATACAGATATATATATATTCTGATATATATATATATATTGTATATAGTGGTATATATATATATATATGGTATATATATGTACGTTTAGATTTGAAAAATTCTATGTGCAAAATAACTATAAATAATTTCAGTATTTTTTGTATTTATAACTTTTTGTAAATGACACAATTAATTTGGAATCAATTAATATGTTCACCAATTAAAAGTCATATTATTCCTTTAAAAAGCCATGAAAAACGATATTTTAAGACGTAGAAACATTTTCAACTGTTAAACTAGTGTTTTTTAAAAATTTGTGAAAATAAATTTTTTTGCAGAAAGTATCAGGAAACCATGAAATAGCAAGCTGCAAATTTTGTTACAGCGGTTACAGGACTCAGTGTTGTTACCTTTCACTGATAAGAATACTATCTCTCGGCGGTATACCGCAACCAAATATTTTATTATCGTACAAAAGATGACTCTGAATGTCTATTTTAGGTCGAACCATATTTATGATTTCATTTTGTGAAAAATATTTTAAATTATGCTACACATATTTATTATTTATATAATACAATTTAAAAAATGTTCCGCTTTTACTTTTAAATAAAGTTTCTGAATTCCATAAATTGTTCAACATAATTTTTTTGAAGAAAATGTCTATGCGAGCTTTAACTATTATTTTGGTAAGTAAACATTTTCTTTTAATTTAGAGATCAAATTTTCCTAAATGAAACAATTAAAACAAAATGTTTTGTTCGAGAACTTTACGTAAATTTGCAAAAAGAATAAATAACATTTTTATAGTCGTCAATCGATATTCTGTTTTAAACCGAGATTTGATGCAATATCTGAATAATTAGTGTACGTGGAAATAGACATATTCTTGGAAGGTCGTTCAGTGTCGATAGATCGACAATCTGTGCAATTAAAAATATATTACATCATTCTTGAGCTATTGCAGAACTCACAATCAACCAATTATTCTGATGTCTTCGTGTTATCGTTCATTTATTTTGCGCTGAAAATTATGGGTTTGCAACATGGAGAACAACTATTGACATTTAAAAGGCTATTGACACTTCACATACTTTATTTTTCCCTATTACTTAAACCATAAAAAATTGAACGGTTCGGAGCAATAATCAGATCATATTTTGGATATCAGAACTCACTTGTTTTTTCATTTTTTCTTCGTTAATTTATGTCTAAAACAAACGAAAGACAAAGAGACTTCTAAAAATTCCAACATTTTGCTTGACTTTCTTCAAACTTTCTCAACAATGCATTAACTTTTATTTACAGTTTTATTTTCTAGACTAAACCAGTATCAGTCTTCTGTTCAGCAACCTTGATAATTAATGCAATCATCATGGGTAGCGCTACACGAAGTTCCGAATTAGAAAATTTTGACAGCTGCCCTCCCCCAGCAAAAAAAATTTCAAAAGCTTTTAAGAAATGTACAGAAGATCTAGTCTGAAAAATCTGAAATTGCGTTTTTGCCGATTCCAAATGCACTTTAACATCGCCCATGACAATCATTCTTAATTTTTTATCTCTTTTGTAATTTAATTTGATTTAAACATCGAATATATCCTCAACTGTATCTGTTATATCAGTTATAAACTGATCCACTGGATCCTTTTGGGATTTTCTGCTATGTCTCTTATTGTCTCTCGAGATTTGTTTGCTTCTAACAAACTCATTAGGGATGATTTGAGAATTTCCTCCTCGCGGAAAATTAACAGAGGATGCAGATCCAGAATTAGCATTTGATGAAGCAATTGATTCTCCATTTCCTGTTGAACTTAAAGCACTTGTACCAGACCCGAAACTTCCTTCGTATTTTCCATTAAAATTTTGGGGATTGCTGGGGTAATTTCCGTGTAGTCCATAATTACTCTGAGATGATGATTGGCCAAAAGAAAATCCATCTCCAGTGGACGTAGCTCCAGAGCTGGCGGAAGCTGCTGAAATCTGAAGACCAGGTTTTTGATAACGCTGATTAGTCCAAAAAGGTGAAGAAGTTTGTGAAGCTGTAGATAAGAATTGATCCTGCTTCTGGTATCTGTTGATATCCCATCCACATCTGTTATTCCACTCGTATTCTTCCCTTAAGTTTGAAAATCTGTAGGGTCTTCTGTAGCAACTGTAAGGATTCCAAGATCCTCGAATTGGTGTATTTTCATTTTGCCAAGCATCTGTTATATGAACTTCTGGAACTCGAGAATTCCATCCATTATCATTGATGCTGATATCCAATTGACTGGGTCTTCTCCAGTTGTTTGGTGACCAACCTTGAGGTCGTTGACCAATCTGTAGTGTTGGTCGATAAGGATTCGACGAACCTATATGATCAAAACGAAATGAAAATTTGTTCTTACCTAGATATAATTTATTTAGCTCGCTTAACTTACCAAAGCCTCCATTTTCATAATTTGGACTAATGTTAGTCCAATATGGTCTTCCATATTGTTGATTTTTATGCTGATTCTGCAGATAATTTGCATTGGCTTCAGCTGAGGATCCTGCATATCCAACACTGGAAGAAGCACCGGAAGTAACTTTTCCCTTTTCTCCTTTTCCGTATGAAGAGGCACTTGCTTCTCCCAAAGTGAAGGAATTGCTGTTGGCTTGAGATGCTCCACCAAGCAATGAGTGATTCAGATCGAAAGCATTCGCTTCCGATGCGGATATTCCAGACAGACCAACTGAGAAGGAAGATGATTGACTCGCTGAAAGCGATCTACAAACAATTGATGTATTTGCTGTTACTCACATTGAATAGGTAATTTAAATATTCATGTCTATTTCTTTAAGATTTTGTAAAACGAACCCAGCATTAGAAACCGGTCCTAGCCGATCATTTTGACTAGTACTCTGTGAGAGAGTGATTCCTTCAGGATTGGTACCGACGTTTAGGGAATGGGCATTATTTCCACCAGCTGCGAGAGAAAAACTTGCAGAAAAAGGAAGAAACCGGGATTGAATAGCGTCGTTGTTTAAACTTTGTTTTCCATTAGAGCCTGCTGTTAATTTTGGGGGTGTGTTCCATCGAAGTTCGTCATCTTTAAAATGTATATTAAATGGTACTAATTTATTCGATGCTTTAGTGACATTATATATCGTGGATATTATCTGGAAAGTGTCTAATATATATTTTATTAGCTGAAAATTACTTGGGGTTACCCGGGATTTTCAGAGATTCCAAGTGGCTTTAATTCAAGGAATTTTGGATAATCTGGATAATCTGCCGAAAAGGGTCCACCTCCGATTTGTGAAAATTGTCGACTAGTCGATTTTCATGTTGCTAATATGCAAAATTAAAAACAAAATTCAACCAAAAATTGTACATCTTATCGAAATACACATTTTTTGTTGCAAGCATTTTATTCTACGAGTGATAATTTCTGAGAATATCAGTGAAACATCGGCTGTCATAAAAAACCCATAAACCATGGCTCTTCACATGGTAAAGGGAAATGGCAAAAGGAAATAATAAAACCTGAAAAATAATAAAATATAAAAAAAATGTATTCTTCAAAGTACTCCAACCTTCCATGCCGAAACTAAATAGATTTATGGGTTTTTTAAAATAAAAATCGATGTACCACTGATTTTCTCAGAAACTATCAATCGTAGAAAAAACTGCTTGCAACAAAAAATGTGTATTTTAATGAGATCTACAACTTTTGTTTGCAATATTTCTTTAAATTTTGTATATTGGCTGACATAAACACAAAAACCATGATTTTTACGGTTTTTTCATGGTTTCGCTATGAAAATCGACTAGGCACAAATTTGCACTATCATATTTGTAATCAGCGTATCAAAATACATAGATATACGCAGTTTCAAGGAAATCGGAGCTGGGCCCTTTTCGGAAATTTATCCCTAGAAAGTGTCTACGTGTCTAATATATATTTTCTTAGCAGAAACTTCCCTAGGGTTACCCGAAATTTTAAGAGATTCCAAGTAAATTTAATTCAAGAAATTTTTAAAGTTTTTTAAGAGTTTAAGGATTCTTGACATATTGGGTTGATAAAATATTATTTTGGTTTCAATGTTCTCCAAAGCTGACGTCACCAATGTATTGCGTCTCCGACGCTGGGATGTGTAAAGTTATAAACCATGAAACCGGTTTACGACTTTTGGGTATGCACGATCCATAACACCTGTTTCTTTATATTTACGTTTCGCTTTGTTGCGATCACTTGGTTCATACCTCGTGACGCTGAAAATCTTTCCTCTAATATTTAATTTACTCCTATATAGAAGCCATGCTGATTATAAAAACCTTATAGGTTTTTTTTTACTTTAAAAACATTGCACAAGTTTCTAATTTTTTGTTTTTAGTTATTACATATTACGTCGATTTTGATGATAGCAAATAATATAAACTTACCACCCCTCGTAAGGGTAAAAATCACAAAAGAAAAAAACACGAGCCACCTTATTGTTCCAGTCATGGTTGTATTCGTTCTGACTGCTCCTTCTCTTGAGTTTGCCCTTTTTTAACAACTGCGTTTGACCTTAAACTCGTGGTTAAAATTCGCGAAGCGTTCTTTGATGTAACAGCTTTTAGTCATCGGTTGAAACAATCAAATCATGCTTCTTAAAATCGGATATTTTATTTAAAAGTATTAAAAGTAGTTATATAGGGCCCTTTATAATGAATGGTTTTATTAAATGAAAATATTTCAACGTATGGGTAATAAGTCGAAGAAAAGAGCACAATTGAAAATTAGAAAATCACAGATTATCTTTGATGTTTCTAAAAAGAATTTTAGAAATTGGTAATGTATCTAAAAGTTATTAAAACGTGTTTTCTTTTGTAGAAAAAAAAATATGAAAGAAATCACGTGAAATGCTCGATGAATTGTAGTTTATTATGACGAGATTAAGTCCTTGAGAAATTCCTAATGTCCGAGACTGGGCTAAGGCTATGCATGCTGAAATAAGAATTGTGCTGAATAATAGAGTATGAATAATGAAGTACATATATAATATATATGAAGTTCTTTAAAATAACAAACATCTTCAAATCTCTTCTTAAAAGCTCATAGATGCTAGTTTGTTAAATTAATAAATTATAATACCTATATAATATGAGAAAAAGAACACATGTAGTAAATGCCAAACTGACAAGTAATATTCGAATGAATACTAATAACTATCATGTTGACAGAAAAAAGTTATGAAAAAATCAATACAAATAAATATATTTATAAAATGTATATAGTACAAATTAATAAGCATAGTATGGTAAACCATATAATATGGTAAACAGCGCCGCATTTAATATTTTTGGATCGTATGGCATAATTTTGAACGAAAAATTAAACCATAAAAAATTAACAATCGCATCTTCAATTTGAGGAAGAACTGTAGAAACATTTATGCTAATCTCACGGATTTGCTTCAGCATCAGCAGTTGCGGATGATGCTGCTGCGGCGGATGATTCCGAATCAGCAGAGGCTGTAGCTGATGATGCTGCTGCGGCGGATGGTTCCGAATCATTAGAGGCTGCAGCTGCTGCAGAAGAAGCAGAAGAAGCTGAAGAAGCTGAAGAAGCTGAAGAAGAAGAATCAATAGATGTTGAGACTGCTTCTGTAGTTGACGTTGTTGTAGCCGGTGTTGTAGTTGATGTTGTTGTAGGGGGTGTTGTAGTTGATGTTGTTGTAGCTGGTGTTGTAGTTGATGATGTTGTAGAGGATGTTGTAGTTGATGTTGTTGTAGACGGTGTTGTAGTTGATGTTGTTGTTTCAGGCGTTGTAGTAGAAGTTGTCGACTCTGTAAAATTAATTGCAAAAAATATTATAAATATTAATATAGATACACTGAGAAAAATGAATTGTGCCGTTTAACATCTTGGAACGTATAATCTGGATGTTAGTTTTTAAAATCCTGGATTATAAAACTTCCTGTCCCGAATCGTATGAACCATTTTTCTCAGTGTACATTATTTAAACTTACACCATTAAAATGTCAAAAAATTATTTAGAAACATAATAAATTTAACAGTTTTTGTAAAAACCAAAGACATTTCAAATTGAGGGTAAATTTGGTTAACAGTTTTAATTTATTTTGATTCTTGATTGATAGAGGCATAAAAACATAAATGTTGAAATGCAATAAGTGCCATTGTTATATAATTATTATTGAGCAATCATGCTATTGTTTAATCGTGTATTTTTCATAATTATAATATCTGGTGCATTGGTGAGATTCGGAAACACAATTCAAATACAATATTATTTTGTTATTGTATAAGACTGCTTTTATAAAAATTATGTTATGTCATTATTTTAGTATGCATGTTGCATATATAGAGGACTAGAAGTTCAAGCACAAAAGATTATTGTCAGAATATTATCAGCAGACTTATTTTGTTAAAGGATAAATTAATTGCTACATCCATGCAGAGTAAGTTCGTTCCTTTTCTATTGAAGAGAACTGTGCATAGAATATAACAAACCAGTTAATTTCTGCAAGATATCAGCGATCCTCCTCATAATTTCATCAATAGTCTTTTGAAGATTATCAGTATTATTGTTGTTACCTGTGGTTGAACGATTATGCTTCGGCCATTTCCATTTTCTTGGTCTCTCGTTTGACTCTTCTTGCCTGTTTCGTTTCATTCCTGCCATTAAATATTGAATTAGAAATAATTCATAAATCATATGGTACATAAACTATACATTTTTACAAAATGAGAAATAAAGCATGATAAAATGTTATTGGCACTGTATCAAAAGTTAAATTATTCGGAACATGTTTAGATTATTCATGCAAGTAAATACCATGTCAATGCATGAAAAT
>JAUESI010000035.1:131192-144880 GCA_032275145.1 Synergus laeviventris
TCATTTCATTTTTCGTTCGATTCTCCTCCGTTTGCTTGGCTGTCACGAAATGTACACAGTGCGCTAAAAAATCTGACAAAGAGTTCAAAGCTGTCAGTTTTTGTCGCCTGTTATGTACAGTAGATTTGACAGACTTCAAAACTTTCAAGTTACTTTATCCTCTATGAGGCATTATATACTAATAGAATTATTTAGAGAAATGCCTACTACATTTTGCCCACGAATTCCAGACTTTTGATTGATTTTAAAGAATGACAAGGGATTTAACACCCGTGTAGAAATTGCCCCATTCAACCCCATTTAACATAGGGATTTCTATTTTCAATATCATTATTTTTATATAATTAGTCACTTAGGGGATGATAATAGTTATAGTAGTAATATCTCACTGAAGAATTTTCCACGTCAAAACCAAACATCCGGTACAAATAAGGAATTCCCGGCAATTTCCATACAATTATTTATGCAAAGATAAAAGATGGTTATCTTTATACATATTTCTAGCAACTTTAAACAGGTTTTCATGGGAATTATTATTACAGTAAATTTTATGACTATATTTTTTTAATAATTTTTTAACCTTTAAAGATGTAAATAGTTTGTAAATCCTGTCACATATTTTGATAACTGCAATTTCTTAAAAATTCTTTGAAAGTTTTTAATGTCTTTAAAAATTCCGTAGAATATTTTTTTACAAATTTTGAATTTCTTTTTAAATTCTATAAAACCTTTTTAAGATCTCTTGAAATCTCTTGAAATGGCACTTGAAATATAGTAGCGGTGATCTTTTTATATTGGAAATTTCGCAAAATCTCTTGAAATCCCTTTAAATTCCTTAAAATCACTTAAAATCTCTTTAAATTCTCTAAAATTACTTAAAATCCTTTAAGATGTTTTGAAAATTTTTAATTACTGAACATCACTTAAAGTCTGGTTAAATCGCTTTAAATTAATTTAAATCACTTGAAATCCTTTTAAATTCCTTAGAATCACTTAGACCTCTCGAAATCCCCTTGAATTCTTTAAAATTCTTTGTTATTAGAGTGAAGGGTTTGGATAATAAATGCTTTTATTATGATATAAAATTTATTGTAAAACAATACAAAACACTAATTTAATTATATATGTGATTTCGGATTAAAGCGAGTTTTTAATTTGTTTATGAAAGATAGTGAACAGATTGAAAATGGATATGCGACCGTGAGACCTCCAAGCGACGAGTTTGAAATCGGTGCTTGAAGACAAAAATGTAGTTTTGTGTTTGGAAGTGAAAAAGTGACTTTATAAGTTTATAAGTACAATAATTGCTCTAAATTGAGAACTGGTATACGTACAGATCGGATGGTTTTTGACTCCTGACTTTATATCTAAGAAGGAATGCGGAAACTTAAGGGTTAGATTCCGATGTTGCCAAAAAGGTAGAACCCGGAAATACTTCAAATTTGTAACTATTGCAAATACCTTGAGAATTTAGAAGGCTGCAAAAAAAGGTTTGCGCGTAGATATAGAATATTGAATTACAGACAAGTAGGCTAAAAATTTAAGTTTCTGATAAAAATGAGAAATATGATTCGCACGGTCGAAACCGAAATATACAAATTCTTCGAGAGCTTAAAGAAGGACGTATGTCCCTAACGCAAAGTAACGCAAAGAATGATTTGCTATGTTACGCCGTAACAGTTACAATTTATTTTTGTGCAGGACGTAACAAAAATCACTTGAAATTTTTAGAAAATCCTGTAAATTTTTTGAATATAATAATTTTAAATCCCGTGAAAAACTCAAAACTTTTAAATTACTTTAAAATCTTGAAGCTCCCCACAATTCTTTTGCTATTCTTTAAAGATTCTTTAAATTCTTAATTCTTCAGAAATCCTTTGAAATTACCTAAAATCACTTTAAATTTTTTGAATTTCCTTTAAATTGCTTAACATTGGTTTTGAAATTTTTTGAAAAATTATTCAAAAAATCCTTTAAAACCATTTATTTCAATATAATTATTACCTCTTTTTTATAATAGGATTTTTGTTTTTACAAAAATTAACTAGTTAAGTAATCAAATATTGCAAATAATGAATCTATAATAGTTTTTTAATCATGATGTAGTATTGGCCAGTCACAGCGATGCCATCAAAATTTCTGCACAGGCAATTACATTCTTTTAAAGGATTTTAAAGAATTTTAAAGAAGTTTAAAAGAATGCAGAAGAATTTAACGATTTTCAAGAAATTTGCATATAGATTTCGAAAAATTTTTAAAGCATTTTAAGGGATTTGATGGAATTTCTAAAGAATTCAAAAAGGTTTCAGGATTTGCAAGTAATTTCATAAAATTTCAAGGCATTTTGATGATTTTAAAGAATTTCAAGCGAGTGAAAATTATGAGTATGTATTTTTCACTTTCACCATTTAAACACGTGCAGAATACGCACGTAGGCGTACCCGTATCGCAATTTTCGTGTCCTTAAAAACTCAGAACGCATACGAGTGTAAATGCATAAATGAACCGTGGGCATATGTATAATATACGACACGTACGTTGGAAGTCCCCTGTTTAGCATATATCGAACCACTCATGGTTTCCCCGTGGGGGTCTTCTGAATAACTCATATGTCTGGACTGCAGGTCTCCGCGGCACTGGCATTTACTGGTTGCTCCTTGGACAAAACCATGAGGAAGGCGTAACTTCGTATGACACAAGCCATAACTCAAGAGCAAAGCAGAATGCAACGCATCACGCAGTTATAAAGTTTCCAGAGGGTCTTATTGTTAATGGCAGCACTCAGGCCCATTTGCTTTACAGTTTGAGTTTTCTCCCTTAAAATTTCAACGCCAAGTGTCTACTAAATTTTGCTCACGAAATATCCGGGGAGAAAATTTTTTAAAGTCTACTTCCTGCATAACAGGATTCAATTAAATATTGAGGAAAAGCGAAACCCCTTTGAAAGCCTTCTTTGTATTCGTTTTTTTTTCCTCAAAAATAGAACATAATAGCTTACAGAAGGTTACCTGAAATCAAAGAGTTTCCGTTTTTCGTCGTAAACCCCAATTCCCGAAGTCTTCAAGGATCCGAGGAGAAATCTGGTGATAATTCTCTTCCAAAAGCCATTCTAACAGTGAATGCAAATAATTATAGCAGGTTCGTCAACTTCAGGTTCATTTCAACGACATGTCGAGAAGTTTCCTAAATGATTTAATAAGGATTCTACTGGTTTTAATTTGATCAAAGGCAGTACTGTTTCTGCAGAACTCAAATGGAAATAGTTTGAAACATGACGAATGTGAACTTTGAACCGCTAATGGATCTCAAAAGACCACCTCCTATATTATTTATAGAATTAAAAGAAAATTGTCTGCTTCTTTTCACGAGAATACAAAGCGACAAAAATAATTCCCAATCCGTTGGGTGGAGTTCTCGAAAGCGTTTTATTTATTCAAGAGGGATGCCACGGACGGGATGGAGTGTATGTAAACCTGACAATCGGGAGATCCTGTAAGATTGGAACTTGAAATAATATTATTTCTGGTCGCCCTTTATCCATCACGAATCACAATTGATGGGGCGACTCATGCCACTGCACGTTCTGCCAAATCAGCCTAGCAATAATTGTCATTTGAACAACTACAGACGACAGATGCGCTCTGATTGAGATGTCGACATGTGGCCTTCTTAATTCGTAATAACGTTTCAATTTTCGCAAACTCAATAGTCGAGGGCATGCGCGGTGTTACAATAACTTCCGGACTAGAAACTTTTGACAGTTTCCACCTCACCCTTAAAAAAATGAAAAATTTCGGTCTATTTATTTTTTGAAATGTCTCATACTTTATACAGTTTGGGCATTGGGCTACTGGATATTGCTCCCTTTTAAAAAACGTTTTCTTTCGCGTTTTTTGGCCTGCGCACCTGGCTGAAGATATAATACCTACAATTTTGAGCGAATGAGGTTTGTTTGTTCACTAAATACAATGTAATAGGTTGGCCTAGAAAGCTGAAAGAGAGCCTTCCGGAACCCAAGTCTCCGTTTATAATGGAATCCGTGCGAAGTACCGAAACGAGCTCGAAAGAAAGAATCTCTCCACCTTGCTGCTGCGGATTAACTTCCCTCCCTTGGGAGGAAAAGTGTCTTCGTAGGATCTTGAAGGATTACATCCATAGTGTGGCACAAAGACTTTTTAAACATTTCCTTGCCAAGACCAGCTGCATTTTTCCTTTATTTTGAGGTAGGATTTATAATTCCTGAAATATTTTAATATATCTTAAAATCTCTTGAAATTCCACGACAACTTTTAAAATCCCTCAAACTCTACGATAAGATTTAAAATCTCTTAAAATTCCTAGAACTCTCTGAGAATCTCTTAAAGTTTTACGACACCATTTCAAATCGTTTAAAATCACTTAAAATTTTTCAAAACCTCTTAAAAAAAACCATCTAAAATCTGTTAAATAATCTATAAAAGCTATATGTATAATATAAAAAATTACATAGCTAGCTTAAATGTTATATATCAGTTTCATTCGACTAATCAGCCCCTCGGAAAATGATTTATAATAAATTCGTGTCCTTTTTGATTTTTCTTTCCTCGTTTCTCAATATTTCTTTCCAGATTCTTTTGTGTGCAATCCTGCTGTCATAATATCTCTGTTGGACGTGGTCTTCAAAGCTCGATGTCTACATCTAAATCTAAATTCTCCAATCCCCATTCTCCACGGAACCACAGAGAACTGACCTGCTCCATTTACAGGAAACAGGTCTGAGCCTTTTTAGGTTTCAGAATCAGATGTAAAGCCTGAAGGCAGATTTTTCTTCCCTGAGAAGGTTATACCGCAGTACTACAACTTCTACAGTGCCTCCAGGGTAGTGTCAGTAGAAGTAGAAGGGGGATGTCGTGTACGATTTATCACTCAAACAAGTTGCCAGAAGAACCTCAGGGAGTAAACGAAAAAAGGCAGAGGTACAACGCCATTCGCCACCACCCGTGGTGAATCCTTCGGATGAGATGGCATCTCCAACGTCGAAAGTTTCGAATTTTAAAGTGTCCCCTCCAAGTGTTCTTGCTGGCGCCGATTTACTGATAAAGCTACCAGACTTTATATTACAAAACTTTACTAGACTTTGCCATACTCGAGTTCGTGTTTTTTACTCGAGGTAAGGCTCTTGTGACCCTTTTACAAGTGTAAGGTTTTCGAGATTTGAGAGACCAGATCTAATCCCCTCTTCTTTGATCGAAGGTTATCTGTTATCTTTTATCTCCATCCGCCGTCTCGAAGGCGACAGAGTTCCACGAACAAGAGATTATTTTGGATTATGGCATTTTTCCTTCGGAATTTACATTCCCAAACAGAACAATAATATAAATGACATCTTCATTTTCATATATTTATACTCTGCTGTGGATGATTTTAGGAGATATTTCATGAAATTTAAAAATATTTTTACGTGGTATTTAAAGGCACCTGCACGACCCTGTTTACTACTTAGGACCAGGAAGGAAAACATGCGTATAGCAATTGAAAAAGATTCCCATAGCACTTAGACTTCTAGATCCTAGGATACTCAAGTACTCTTTAAGTGGCTTCGAACTAGCTTCGGGGAGAAGAAGCGCAAGGGGAAAATCGCTTAAGGATCCATTTGTCAGAAACTATTTGCCGTCTGAAATGAGGTATAAAACCGACTGGTTTTTTGCAGCGTCACCGTGCCTAAAGGTCTGGAGGGAAACGTTTTCGTTATTCCCCGTCAAGTTGTTCTACGAATTAAAACTCGAGGAAATTGAGGAATAATTAATAAAACCAGCTCGCTGGAGAGAGAAATTCAATTGAGAATTGAGTAGTATTGAATAATAGTTTAATATATTAATCTTGATCGATATGTACCATGTCCATTCGAATATGACATGAGGTGTTTTCGCTTTCGAATTTTGTATGATTCGAATCATCCTTGAATAGCAGATGCTTGTTAAGATTCTGTCACTCAGGTCTGGCTTAGAATGAGGAGAACAAGTTACGTCTGACGAAGGATTAAACGATTTTCAGGAAGATAACGTCATAAATTGATGAATACGCACTGTATGGTATACTATATACCTATAGTTTTTAGTTTATAGTGTATGTTTAACTTAGGGAAAAGAGAAAGGCAGTTAGTGGAAGTAGAAAGAATATGAGAGAGGCTTTTATTAATTTCGGTTTAATATAAGAACTACTTCAACCCCTCGTTATACTTTTCTCTCGAGATGAAATCGTGGAATGAGGAGAGCGACATGGACAACTAAAAGAGCAGAGTAAAATTTCTCGAGGATTCTCTTCTATAGTAAAAAGTTCAAGTTAAATTAATTACAATATTTGTAGCAAGAGTTCCTGAACAAACTGGGGACAATTAAACTCTTTTTCTGCAATTAATTCAAAAGCAGAAGTGATTTTCATCGAGTATTTATAATGATGAGTGACGAGTCAAATTAATGATAAACAGGAACAATTTGTTCAGAAATTGAGGTTGAACGAAGTGACAGTAATGCAATCGAGCAGTGCATTGGAGATAATAATCGAATTAGGGTTGTACAATGAATTTGACACTAAGCCTCTTCTATATCGCACCCCGAAACGTTCCCTTTTGTAGAACGAACCACACCCTTCTCTTTTTTCCCAAAAAATCTACAGGAAGTTCTATTCCTTCTTATAACCATTATTCGAATTATTATCATTATTAGAGGGGCATACAATAATACAATATTTTTTTTACAGGATTTAAAGGCATTCTTAAACCCTATTTATAAAGGTATTATGTACTGCTTTTTAATTTTTATATGGTACTTACGACAGGGGTCTCTTTTTTCGAAAAAATGTAGCGTTGGAACTTACCTGTAACAAAGTAAAGAAAAATCCAGTTAGTATTTAAATTTCAGACATTCAAGGCTTTCAAATTAAAAGGCATTTAAATTCTAATACTAATTCTATTACAAATAAATTCGATGTTTTGAAATGAGTCACACCGAAAGATTTCACAAGATTACCATACAAAAGCAGTTTTTATGAAAGGATTATTTTTCAGGATAAAATTAAATTATTGTACATATTTATCAACAAAATCGCAAAACAACACTAAATTTAATCACAACGTTTCTCCTAAAGAGATTTAATTAAAAACATTACATCAAATAAAACGTCTATTAAACAGAACCCGATTTGGTAATAGTAGGTAATTCTCTTAACGTTCCGCGCAATCTAGGCGAAGCTAGAAAGGGGTAACGATGTTGTTTTTATAAGGAAATCCACAGGGGTCCTCGTTGGGCAGGTTTCATGTAATTTTTTGACACACACGTGAGTAATATTTACTGTTTGTGTGACAGGATTCCCACACATACAGTAAAACACCTAACACGTGCGTCCTAACGAGAAGTTGGAGATTGATGGAGCCAGAGGCGCAGCATCCCAATAGTGGTCCATGTAAAATTTATGCTACGAGTTCCTTACGACCTTCTCTCTTCTCTACCATCCTTCACCTCCCTTACGTTTAACTTGTTTTCTTTTCTTTTCTGTTTCTTTTTCCTTTTTTACTTCACGCTCTCTTTTTAAGCTTGAGATCTCTTTGGCGCGACCGCCATTACTTAAACTTAAAACTCCACAGAATAATTAATGAAGCTCGATCGTTGAATTGATAGACTGGCGAACGAATGATCGATAGATCGTACTCACGAAAGAGACTACAGAAGTTAAAAATCGCCGTTCGTTGCACCCGAACAAAATTTATAATTGAGACCCTGATGTTCTGGATCTTATAGGATCAAGTGCGTGTTACAGTATTTTAAGTAATTTTAATGAATTTCAATCCAAACAGAAATTTTCATCTGGATATAGCTAAATATTTTTGGAAATATATTTATGAACACCTGTACAAGACTTTTGACAACAACAGAAAATACTGGGTGGTTTATGGTTCACGTGTAAGGTGTGCAGGTGTGACGTGGGAGATTCCATTCAGATCGCGTTCTACAGATTTCTACGCCATTGTGCGTGCATAAACGTTTTCACGGGGCCTCGTCGCACCCTTTGAGCGGACTCTGCTCCTCTGGCAACATCAAGATGGGCCTGTCAGACCCTAACTACTATAGGTAGGGCCGCACTCGAAGCTGCTTTACACCAGTGAAACTCGAACCAGAACTCGCGACTTTTCTCCATTTTATGTTTTGACATGCGCTTCTTACAGCTTCTACTCACGAGGTTCATCAAAACACAAATTCCGTTTCATCCTTACTACATTTGAAAATCTCCCTTCGAAAAAAAAAAAGAAATCAAAGCTTCCATTTCTATGAATTCTCTATTTCCAAGCAATTCACTTTTCTTGGCGAGGAAACCTTTTATGCAAATGCTTATTGTTCTGGAAAAATGTACATTGTACAAATATACAATGTACAATTACATGGATGTGGTTTTTCTGGCAAGTCAAGAGGAAGCCTAGGCTTTCTGGTGATTTTTTCGACGATTCACATTCAACAATCTACAATATTCTACATGTATGTATTCTACTGTACTAGAGCGAAAAAAAAGGATATGGAGAATGGAGATCCATTGTTTCGCGCGGTGTGCAATGCTCACCACTTACTGCTCGCTCGAGCGTAAAACATTCAACGCTTTTGCGAATCAGACTAAAACTAGACGTTCCCAACTTCTATAGTTCTATGTGTCGGGAACCATCAGCAATTCAAAGCATGGTTGGAATTTCGTTTAATCGTTTCATCTCATGCACCAGTCACCACAGCTTTTACTGACGGGA
This sequence comes from Synergus laeviventris, assembly GCA_032275145.1. Lineage (NCBI taxonomy): Eukaryota > Metazoa > Arthropoda > Insecta > Hymenoptera > Cynipidae > Synergus > Synergus laeviventris. Next base: position 139,960 of record JAUESI010000035.1, read on the forward strand.
TTTAACAGTTTAACACCCTTCGAATTCAAGAAACTGAATGGATATTTCGAGTTCAAGTATGTGCTCATCCTCATTTGAAAAATTACGTCCGAAAAATATTTCAAACAATCAGAGAAGCTTGCAAGCACTGTCAAAATATTAAAGTAATTTTTTTAGATATAAATTTTCTTTTCTTTAAATTACTTCTGGATTCGTTTGATCCAAGTGGTCGAGGAGGAATTTGAGAGTAGTTCCAGATATTTGAGACTTATCTGTAAGGACTTTGGATGAACCAGATCCTCGCCACCTTAAGGGTCTTATAGCATCCTCCTCCGATAAGATAAGCCGGAATTATGTACTTCGTTCTCCACATTTATAAGGTTTTTTACAACCACACTATCTTCAGTTTAAAAATATTTCAAAACAGATTTCAAGGATATGGTATTTGCCGTAATTGTTATTATTCTGAATTAATTCAATTAATATAGTCCATAATTAGTAAAACCCATGATTTTGACAGGGATATTCTTTATTGGCTTGAAGGCGAGAAGCCAAGCTTGTAACGATTTAATCGATCTTCTATTACAAGAGTCAACTCCCATCAAGGAGACCTTTAGCGTTCAACGAAATTGGAAACTACCTTCTTCCAGGAAGTCTGGAGAGTAAGCGTCGTTCCATATGGACAGCAGGTCGCTGGGCTCAGGGGCCTCTCGAAATGGTATCTGGCCCCTGCATCTGAAATAGACGGCCCGGTGCATGTAGTCCGAACAGCATGAGATAAAAAAAATATATAAAAGAACGAGAGAAGTGACTGTCGATTATTTGGTGTCTAAGCTCGAGACTAAACAAACTAGAGCCGGTTTTGGATTTCGATGCACCCCACGCACGCCATCTTTTCTTAACAAGGACCTCGTTATAATATTTTATTACTCGGTCCGATCTTTCGTACGTGTACAGCTGGACTATAAAAGTATTACGAAAGAGTGAGAAGAGGGAAAAAAGAAATTATTTTTTTTATTGTTTCTCTGACAAGATATATTTAGAATTACTACTTTAATTTTTAAAAATGTTATAATATTTTCGTCTACTGGTCGTTATGTCAAAGAATTTATAAGATTTCATTTAGCATATCCTATCAATTTTATTCAAACTTTTATTTCAATCACATAAAATTTTTGGGAATTATTTATAAGCTCTTGAAATAGGCAGAATGAATAAATCCATCGTAATTTATTATTAAATATAATATTTTAGTGCGTGTTTTTGCTTAATTTGCTGTCTTCATAATTTACGACGAAAGGATTATTACTTTGGACAAGGCGTCAAATAAAACTGTGAATAATTGAGTTAATAGGTAAGTGGATGGCGAAGTTCACACGCTTCCGAGTGCACATAAATATTCTCAAATCAGGTTTTTATTCATTTAGGCAGATTCCAGAGGTTATTTCATTTTTGCAGTTTTATCTGCAAGTTTTTGTTGTCTTCTAACAAAGTTACTACGAATTCGAGATTCTATATAGTGTTTTAAGTCGGTAGGTATGCAAATATAGTTGAATCACGAATGTAGGTGCTTCAAAGATTTATAGGGATATTTTATTCTTGAGGGACTTCTGAGAAGTTGAAAATTAAAGTTATTGGAGGATTACAACTGGTGAAATTAATTTGCATCTGTCATGATAAATTATAATTCAAATTTTAATAGATTTAAACCTGAATTTCATGTATGTATGAAGCGTTTATCATTATAATGCTCTTAATTTAATTTTAGAAATGATTTTAATATTTTTTGCAGGATTCCTTAAAAATAGTTGGCAGCTCTGATATCGATTATAATATACAGGCGGGAAATACAAATCCAACCAAGATTGTGAAAATCTATTTTCGATGCATGTAAGCACAATCTCGTAATTATTTTCTCGTTTATCATTCTCTACACTAATGGTTTCTTTTTCACTGAAAAAATGAGTGACAAAGTATAGGGATAAAAGTAACGAGGATCATGTCGCTGAAGGGTAAGAAATGAGATTGCGAGTTTCAAATTAGAAATTAAGTTCGACATTGCATTTAGCAATTTGAAAGGTAATCCTGCAATTTGCGTCTCGTTCGTTTCCCGACCATGCGAGGATGTAAATGTAAATAAACGCGCATGGGAATCTGCTTTATGTCAGAGTGTGCGTGGGTAGCAATGTAGCAGACGCAGTGCTGCAGTGCATGCCAGGGATAATGGCTCGTAAATTTTTTTAGCCAACCTGACTAACGGAGACTACGATCCTGACCTGGTCAGTAAATATGAGGGCAAAACGGACTCGTTAGAATCTCGTGGCTAAATAGATTTCCTGACGTTAACGATTTACCAGGCAATGAAGCTGACGAAAGAAAGAAAACATCACTTTCTCAATTTTTTTTGACTCTATTCAACGATTTGAAAATGAAAAACGCCGTTGAAGAGAATATAATATGGAAATATAAAAAGTACAAGAAATACAACATCTTTAATTCACTCTAAGGTGTCCACTGAACTGCCTAAAATATTGGTAATATGAAAATAAATTATCCGTACAATTTATTTATATTTTGTAACTACCAAGAAATACTACATTCACACAATTCAGAACGTAAAGTGTTTAAATTACGAGCTATAAACTGTTTTGCAGTGAAAAGTTACAAATGACTCTTAAAATTTAAAATACACACTCGACTCGCAATAATTCTCGAATAGGGTCGAATTTCAGGGAGCGTGTGGAGTCGATGGCCCACGGTAATTCTATTAATATTGTCGAGAATTCTACTGATTTCACGAAAGCGAGAAATCTAAATGTGCATAAATTCTTTTTATTTGGAGAATATTGCTAATTTAGATTTTTTCCGAATGCCGCGTGTAACCGCAAGGCAACGAGCCGAGCATTTTTATTTTTTCGCGGTTCATCGGCCCGTAAGCAAATTATTCTCGGTTGCGGAAGACGTCGGGAAAATATGAAAATGTCCAATGCCTTCCACAAAGAAGGATAAAAGTTACGATCTACGATACAATCGTCCAAGGCATAAATTAAAATATTAGATCGTTTTCGTAATTTCATAATTTTTAACATTGATGTAAATATGATTGAACAATGATCGAAAGTTTATTTTAAAAATTGTAATTGAAATAATTGAAGGAAAAATGTAATTAATCTATGGAACGTATATCTTATAAGATACACCTGCAGAAATGTTTGATAATATTAATAATATTAAACCACAACAATACGTATAACTGATTACTTGGAAAAAATTCTTCGATTATCAGATATACCTATGGAAGCCAAACTTATCAAGGAAATTATTATATACTTGATCGTATATTAAATTTAAGAATTGAAGCATTTTTAAAATTTTAAATTAAATGCAGTTGAAATTTTAATTTCAGTAGTTACCAGTAGAAATTGAACCGGCGTTTTGAAAATAAAAATTTCAGAATCTATGGGTTCCGATGATTCCAAGTTTATAAAAATGTTCTTAAAAAGTGTGAAATTAGGACAAATATAATGTATGTATCTTTCAATAAATAATATTACTTTTTAAGAAAAATTTACAAGGCACTAATGAAGGCTTATTAAATCCTCATTCAAGCCTGAAAACTTGCAGAAATGGAATTAAATGATGTGCCCTGTCCGAGGTTTTAATGAGGGTTTATATTACATTGACATAAAATCTAGAGCTCTAGATCCTGATAAATTTAGAAGATTAAAAGAGGCTCAAAATTCCTCGGGTAAACGATACTTTTTAGTAGGAATTAATGAAAGAATATTACTAAAATAAACTCACCCATAAGTGTGAGGACTTCAGGCTTTTCAAGGTAAAAGTTGAAGTACCCCGTGGATTGTTGAAGGGTCAGTAACAACAGTACCAATTTGAGCAGCATCCTGCCTACCACGTGTCGATCAGGACGTGTCGGCAAGAAACGAAGAGGTACACAAACTCTCGGAAACGAGTTATGATACCACTCGGATCATATTTTTTTTTCAAAAATCATTCGAAATTCTCGTCCTTGTTGCGCTCCTTTTCAAACCGGCATTTGCACAACACAAATCAGAACAAAATTCGCGCAGTTTCCAGTGCGAGAAGGGAAGGAATTATTCCGTTTCTTCTCACAACTGTGCTCACATTCTCACAACTCGTAAGCAGGCTGGCAAACGAGGAGCGCGTGAGCGCGGTTTCTTTGACAGCTCGGCAATAAATTCAACCCAGTTAAAACACGTTCTTTTTCAAAAAATTAAAACCGCGGCACTTTCTATTTTCATTTACTAAAGATATGTAATTTTCTTGACTACTGAAACATTATAAAGGTACGCGACGCGAAAAATACTTAGAGAAAACATAAAATTGTAGAGAGCACGAGCGCAGTCGCTCCGCGAAACACGAAAGCCACGACTGGTTGTTCAGCAGCCGCCATCGGCTCTCCAGAGTCGACACCATGTCGACATAAGCCGGACAAGCCTGCGATGCCGAAGTTGAACGAATCTTCGCGAGCATTCACGAAGTCCACCCACGATAGGTTGCCTTCGACGTGACTTCTTGCAGGCGTGATCCTCCTATGGTTTGTTTGCAGTAACTATTTCAGTTGGTTCGGAATTTCTGATTGTAACGCATATATGTTATGTAACTGTTCTAGAGCAACATATGCAAAGTCATTATAAATTAGGAATTATTTCAGAATAGTAAAAGGACGAGTAAATTATTGAATATTTATGAACATGTGTGTTACAAAATTGTTATAGAACTTCTCTAACAAAGTTAAAAGTTCTGCAATTGTTTCATAATTGTTACAGAATGTATATAACAGTATTTTAGAATTGTTACAGAGTTTGTGGATGACATAGTTATTAGTTATACTCGCTGATTACTAATCAGCTTTAGAAATTTTTGTTCTAGAAGAGTTGGATAATTTTTTTCTGTAATCAAG